>JAVQKC010047387.1:0-16167 GCA_036025475.1 Philypnodon macrostomus | reverse complement strand
TTAAGGTGCCCATTGGTAACAGTTGTAGCACGTATGGGCAGACGTACGGGGCAGACGTACGGGGCCGTTTTCGCCGATATACACCTTGCTGTCGGGGACGACAGCACAGGCCTAGTTTGACATTTCGTTTTTGTAATATCCCATTCATTTACTATTTTGACTGTTACTTATGAATGTATTTTTAAGTTGAATTTTGGGTGTAATTCAAAATCGAAATGCCAAACCGAGACTAAACCATGACTAAACTAGCACAAAAATATCTTGGAAAAACCCTGCTTATATGCATAAAACTGCTGGCATATTATGCATTATATTGCAAGTGAATAAGTGTGTAAAATGTATTTCCACAGTCACTACATGAGACAGATCCTGGAGGCGCTTCGATATTGCCACGACAACAACATTATCCATCGAGACGTCAAGGTATTTGTCACTTAAATGTTTCTATTCACAACACCGGGTTTTACATGCCTTCCCTACTGTGTATATACATGAAGTGAATCGTTAAAAGGCACTAGATAGTGTTGGCAAGTCTCAGGACAAAATCACTTGTGTATTAAAAATGAATGGTTGCATGGATCCCATTTAGCTCTAGGGATCTCTGATCAAGTCAAACTGTCGAATATGGTTTAAAAAAGCACTGGCGTTTCAATGCAGCAAAAAATCTTGAAACTACAGCAACTATAGCATTTCTGTGGTGGGATAATGCATTTTCTATTTCTATTCTGTCAGTATTATGGCTGGTTTCTGGCCTCATGGGTGGTGCCGCTAAAGCTAAACCTCAAAAAACACTCTCTTGCCTGCTTTTGAGGATGTAGAGAAAAAACTGCTATGACTTCAGCTATTCTCCAGTATAGTGAAGATTTAAGTAACAAATTCACATATACTGAACATAGACTTGGTTAATTCAATAGGTGTACCTGATTGTGAACACAACAAACAAACAAAACACAAAAAACACAGCAAAAAGCTAATCACATTGCATCAAGCCAAGTTCAAACCAAGGATCAGAGATAAAAGATGCCGTGGTTGTCAGTGCCATCTGGACCATTCACAAATAAACTACTGGGAATTTCTGGGAACAGATACAATATTCAGTGAGTAGCAATTCTCTAAGCAAAAATGCCCTGTTGATGTTGAGGTCAAGAGATAATACCAAAAGCACCATCGCTGAACAGCAGACCACTCTTGTGCCACTTTATGAGGGACAATGTCTACCTCATAAACTAGTCTCTAATAATCTTGCAATCACGTACACTCAAGATAAAGAATTTTTGTGCTGAGTTGGGATTTCCTGTCTGATTCAAGTTAATCAAATGCCATAATTCCAGGAGAGGCCTTGATATTACATTACACACTTTACTGGATTAAATTAATGTAATTACAACGGATGGAATTAGCATCTTGTTGTATAAAAATGACAACTAGATTACCAAATCTTGAATGGTTACACCATTTAGTAATCTGTTAACTTTCACATATGTGATTTCCCTTTTGTGTAATCTGTTAGTCCATTGATGTTCTCTTATGTATAAAACATGCTTCTTGTTACCTCCTTACAGTATGTTAGTTTAAACTAGCCCCTAATAAGCACAGCCAGTCTGGCACAGAAAACAACATTTTATGGAAACTAAGGCTTTGCATTTAAAGCAGAATCTTTTTACTTCTCTGTCACACTCGGTGCATTCACAAACAAGCCACACAATTCCCCTGGCAGCCTCCCTAGTTGTGAATTTAATGGTTTTTATGTGATTTTCAGAGAGCTCAATTGAAGTAGTTTCCTTATATGTGTTCCTCTGCAGTTTCCCAGACACTCATAATGCATTTTGTTGGCTCTGTCAGCTCCGCACTCTCTGGATTATAATCTGTCTCCGTAGTGTTGGGCTGAAGTAGATTTTTATAATACACTGTACCTTCCTCTGCCTCTACCTTTTGTTAGTGTGCCCCACTGGATCAGTTAAAACTAGACTGCTTTTCTCCATGTTTCCAATACCTCCAGTGATGATAAGGATGCTTGGTTAGTTTGTTTAAAGCCTGTTGGCAAACCTTTGATGGGTCAGAGAAACGGTCAGTAATCGGTCAAGGAAGTTTGTTTTTGGTATTGTGGGCGTTGTGACAGAGATAACCCAAAAGATACTAATGCCAGCCACAAGAGGTCAGCAAAGGAACAAATAATAAGCCTTTGTTGTTTTTATACCTTTTATTAAATACAACTTCTTATATTTTGAACTAAACATCATATGGAGCACTGTGTCCTTAATGAAGTCTTGAATGGATGAATGAAAATAAAATCTCTGGGCTGTACACTAAGTTTTATAGTTGCAAGATATGGTCAGTAGACTGAGGTTTGTGTGCTCTAAATGTATGTACGTAGATTATTCTCTTTTGTTAACTTTTACATCACACTCTCAGCTTGTAGCTAAAAAAGAACATTTCTAAATCTAAAACTTGCTAAGCGTACTGGTACTGTTAAATTGCTGCTAAATGTATACATAATTCATACTTTCACTCACATTTCATGGAACTGAGACGCATAAGTGAAACCGTGAATGACTGAAAAAAACCTTAGCATATAGACCACAGAAAACACTGTTTTTACACCTTCAAGACTAAAACCCATCACAGTCTTTCAGATGTTTTTCACAATATGCAGTTAAAATATGTGTCCTTATTCAATTCTAATTTGACATTGGACCATGTCTGTGGGTCTGAGTATGTTTTGGACCTATCAGATGTACTTTTACCAGCAAAGATAACACATAGAGTACAATGGCGTCTATGCTGCTCTTGTTGAATATGGAGTAGTTTGTGTGTGCCACATCGTCCCATGCATGAAAGTCACTGAATTCATTGAAACTGCTTTGTACATAAATCATCATGATGATGTATTTATCTCTAACTTCAACGGAGACCTCAAGGTGTGGCAGCAGCACTGTTTGTTTGTGAGTAGGAGGGTCAATCTGGCTTTTGTTTTGACCGCTGTGAATATGCACCACAAACCCTTACAACCCCTTTATGCCGCTCAGTTTTGAATGCAAAGGTTAAGAGCCATAGACCAATGTGAGGGTGAATTGATATGTTTGGTGAGTTCTGTGATTGATGCGTGATGTTTGAAGATGAGATGAAGCAGCTGTTTTGAACTGCAAAGTAGGTATCCTGGCGCTATGTTGAGCACACTGACGAATTCATAAACATGGCAAGACATTTGATGGAAACATGAATGAACTCGCATAAAGTTCTGCAGACATGTAGTTACTGTTTGGCAGGTAACAAACCTTTAGAAACACATGTACATGAAACGAAAGTACTAAACACACATCATAACATTTATAGTCATGTATAGTCATGATGTGCTCACTTTATACTGGCATACAGTTCAACATTGCAGGCATGTTTTAAGTTGTGTGACTAGAGCTTATCAGAACAGTGGCTTTCCTTTTCCATTCTTATCTTGTCACACTGTTGTTTTTACAGTGTAAATGATGAAATCTAAGTGTAATCTACCACTGGCCATAGAAAATATCATGCAATACTATTTTTATATGTCATGCCAGAACCATAAGGTCAGTCTAAATGTCATTTGTCTGTACACAGAGATGGTGCTGGACTCAGGACTCCTATTAGAAACAGTGATGTCTGTGCTTTAGAAGCGGGTCCTAACAAAAATCAGATCAGATAAATGAAGTGCTAATTTTAAAACACAGCTCACACAGTAATAGAGCCTTTTTTGTATCAGAAACGTTCTCATGCATGCAAGGGGTATGCAAATAAAAAACAAAACACTTTGAGTTGCTTCGTTTTAGTTGACAGAAAATGCCTTTTCAAGCATTAATAAGTGTAAGTGCAAATATTCACACATACCAAGTCACACCCAGTTGCTATTGCACTTGTTTAAAAGCTGCTATAGACCATCCTCATGGCTGGAGTTTGCAGTGGTCCTGGTCCCATCTCCCACCTGTCCTGTCTTTGGAGTCACACTTTCTGTCACTGACCAGCACTGTCTCATCCCAGACTGAGTTGGATCACTTCCAAACAGTTTGAGAGTTTGTTCATTAAAGGTTTTGTCCAAAATAAAATACATCACTGGGTCAGTGGTTCCTCTCAGTGCAGCGAGAAGGAGAAGACTGTTCTTCACCTAAAGGCAGTGACAATGTTTATTTAATGATGTACGGGTTAAGAATACTGCGGTGGTCATAGTCTTTTAGTTTGCACTTTCACATATTATACAATTTGAAAAAATAAAATGAACTCTAGTCACCTCAACAAGAGCAGACAATGGATGACAATTAGTGCCATGATCAGGCATTTGCTCAGTGTGCTTATGGGCCAGAGAAATGAAGATGGGTTTGAAGATGTGGTATGGCAGTAGACACACAGAAAGGACCATCTGGATGAGGAAGAGTAAACAAGCAATTTTTAATGTTACAAAATACTAAAACACTATTTGCTTCTTCTGGTATGTTAAGGTTAATAAGTCATAAACAGATAGTATCACTGTCTGTTTCTGTACAGAGAAAGTACAATATTGTAAAAAATCCATCAATTATTTCCAAGGACCTTATGGACATTGGACAGACCAACATTGTTGCCCTTATTGCCCATTACCCATTGTTGCCTACCTGTATAACCACAATATTTCGCAGCACTCTTCCCAGCATGCTGAGAGATTTGACCAATCTTGTGCTGCTCCTCGATCGCCTGATGTGTTTCAGCACCGTCATGTAAGACAGCAGAACCAGCACATAGCACACATAGAAAATCACTATAGCAGAGAGGTTAAATGCTGCAGATGTACTGCCTCCAACTTCAACTATAGAGTTATAGCATACATCCTCTTCAGCTGAGGTTGCATTTCCGCTAATAGCCTCTTTGACTGAGTAGTAAACAGTTACAGGTACAATGCTGCCTATAGCTAACAACCAAATAGCTACACATACCCCTTTAGCGAATGAGACCTTTTTGAGACAAGTGGTCAAGCCAGCGGGCAGCAAAGCAAGACACGCGCTTGGCCTGGACGCGTGGGTATGCTGCATCAGAGTGGCAAAGCGACTAAACGCAACCCAAGTGAGGATCATCAAGCCTATGTAGATGTTAATGTGCATAACAGGGGTGATGACATGCAGGACGAGCTGACATAGGAACCCTTTAAATGGCCACACTGACCCAAAGGCAAAATAAGCGGCAAGAAAGGGCGTGGTTAGGGACAAAATGAGATTGGACATGCTGAGGTGGGAGAGATAGACGTTGATGGGGGAGACGGTGGCGATGCGACGGTGAAAGACCCATAGAGAAAGTATGTTGCCGGGTAGAGCGGTGATGAAGAGGAGAACATAGGCTAAAGGGAGGAAGATTAGGGTGGTAGCGGTGGTGCAGAGAGAAAGAGTAGAGGTAGTGTTCAATAGTGCAGAGTGATCAGTGGCGTCATCCATTTCACCTGTATATAAGACAAAGGAGAGATCTGTGTCGTTATTTACATAGTTAATACAATTAGCACATTGTAAATGGGTCAATCTGCTATTGCGTATATGTTTTGGGCGTTCTGTGGTCAGTGGTAAAGGGTGTAATTCTAGATTTGTATGTTTGCAGTACTGGTTGAGTCAAGTATACCATATGTTGGAAAGTACCTATGAGGGAAACCAACAAAAAAAGAAGACAACACAACGCTGTATTAAACATATTATTCATTACTGCATGTGAGAAATAAACAGTAAATGAATGTATTAAAAAATCCATGTGATAAACAATATACATAATAGCATGTCCTAAGTGAACAGAAGTTTGTACTTACTCAGATGAGAAAAGTGCAGTACTTACTCTGGTGTGTTGAGAACAGCTGGTCTCTGATGTGGTCTGTGTGTGTTACCGATTGCCCTTGAAATGAAATGGCATTCAAAGATCAAGTGCATGTTCCTCTTATGTTTTTGCATATTTGTTTGGCCTTATGGTGGCGTTCTAGCTCCACTTGTGCGGCATCATAGTTTCATGGCCCATTTACTATACATAGGTCTACAGTAGATTCAACAAATATTATGATCATAAAGAATACTGCATATAAAGTTAATATTCATTATGTTTTGTTGTCATTTAGCTTTTTTGTCCACAATGTATTTCATCTCAGTAAAGCCTCTTGTGTGTGCTCTGTAACAGGCTATCATCAAGATTACAGTCATCATTAGAGATCAAGCTTTGACGTAGGCCACACAAGTCCTTTATTTGAATTTTTCATTGTGAGACTATTACCTTCATACACTGCACTTACATTATACAAACTTTGTTGATCCCATTTTTATTTAGCATGCATTAAATTGTGAATGTAAGGTCAACCAACAATCACATATCTACGGCAAAGACAGTGCACAGCTTCAGATAATTTTCATAGACTTTATTTTGCAGTGTTTAAATGTAAAAGAGCATCAAAAAACACAGTTATTACTCAAAATATATAGGATATTTTAACACCACACAATATCAGCTTATACAATGTATACTAGTGAAAACATTAGGGCATATTTGACTTTTTTGGTAATATTACAAAATCTTCCTAAAAGGACCTATAGATATATAAACCTTTGTGCTTAGTACATGTGAAACTTTTTTAAACATGTTTACAATACATTATGTTACATGTTACATTGAACTTCCTAGTCCACTCACTAAACCCTACACGTAAGCACATTCTCCTTCAGCTCAAGTTGTGGCTCTGTGTTGATGGAAATGATCTTTATTTCAGCTCGGTCCATCTCAACCACAGAGCTGCTCCCATGGCTTACGTTGACTTTTAAACCAAAAAACCTCTCCGCCAGACAGAGCACCTCCTTCCTCACTGACGAAGACAACAGAAAGTACATGACGGGGTCTAAGCAGCTGTTGAAAGCCGACAAGATCAAAGTGATCTCATTGGCTTTGTCGGCCACGCCCCTCCAAAAACAGGAAGTGTTTGTAATCTGTGTTTTAATGTAGAGAATCCTGACCAAGTGATAAGGCACAAAGCACACAGTGAAGAGAAAGAGGATGAAGAAAGACTTTTGAGCAGTGGCTTTGTAGTGGGACGCGTGGGGGAAGTCTGGCTTGCTTATTGATCTCCTGCGAAGTTTGAGTCCGATCTTGTAGTAAGACACTACTAAAGCGATAAAGACAACCCAGAAGACCACCAGGATTACAATGTTAATGTAGGCCTTCCACTCGGTTTCAATGAGTTGCCTGTAGTGGAAACATCTGCAAAACACATGTGACGTTAGTTAGTTTAGCTCTTATCATTGACAGTTACAAGCTGTAATATGATTTGGTTAACTGGATATCACTGCTGTGTATTGTCAAATAAACTATTGCCAGTCAGAAATTTTATTAATCTAAAACACTTTTATAGTAAAAATTCAGTCTACTTTCCATTAAACCAAATTGTCTTTAAAGAAGGAAATATTACGTACAGAAACGGAAACTGTAAACTCTTATCATCGACTTATGGTTTGAGTTTGATAAGAACTTCCTTCCTTGTGTTCTGCCTTGTGCACGAAACCTGATCTGAAGGTATAAAACTGATAGAATGTATCTTTCAGATGTTGCTTTAACATACCTCTGAAGTGGAATGTATTCATACCATATACATAGGCCACATTATTAGGCAGACCTGGGACCTTATCTGCTGCTGTGGACCAACATTTTGAACGTGGTGATATATCTAT
The DNA here is from genome assembly GCA_036025475.1 of Philypnodon macrostomus. NCBI lineage: Eukaryota > Metazoa > Chordata > Actinopteri > Gobiiformes > Eleotridae > Philypnodon > Philypnodon macrostomus. Next base: position 8,485 of record JAVQKC010047387.1, on the reverse strand, counting down.
TGAGTTAATTGGGCTGGGTGTATTTCTATAAATGGACTGTCTTTGCTTTAACAATACTTTATCAGCCACAAAACTGCCACTCACTGGATATTTTCTCTTTTTCCCAGTGACAGCTGTGCATAAAGGTTTCCTCCTTATTCTGTTAATTGCACTAGCAATGTCATTATTATGTTGTTATCCGTATGTACTGTATGCCTAAGTGAATTTGAGCTTTTTGTAATGACAAACAATTAAACAGGTGTATCTAATGAAGTTACCCGTGAGTGTTTAATACTTTCTAAATATAACAAAATATATGCTAGTCACTAAAGGTTTTGAATGAAATTACAAAATGCCTCTATAAGTTACTACATCTACACATGGTTCTAGATAAATCCATGAAATGCTTTAATATCAACATGGCATGACGATTTTCCACAATTTTTTACACAAATGTCAAAAATCCCTAACTCTCTGTGACTAGTATATTTTGTAAATATATAAATAAATAAATGTCACCCACCTGTCCGACTCTGCATGATTCTTGGACATCACTATTGGCAGCATCAACCCCAGTGCCATGGTCCAGGTGAGGGCACAGATGGTGCTGCTGCATCTTGTGTTCAGCCTTCTCTCCATCTCAGTCCCGCGATGAGTCTTCAGATAACGGTCCACACTGATCATGCCCAGAAGTGTGATGCTAATGTACATGTTCATATAAAAAAGATTACCCACTACATTACACAGTGTGGTACCCAGCCTCCATCTGTTGCCTTGGCTGTGATAGAGCACTCTGAATGGCAGGCACACCATCAGTAGCAGGTCGGCTAACGCTACGTTAATGAGAAACACACGGACAGAGTTCTTCTTGGAGTGCACGAAAAGGAAGACCCATAGAGCCACCAGGTTTCCGATTAGTCCAGGTACAAAAATAATGGCGTACAGCACGGCCAGAGAGGACTGAAGCTCACCTTGCTCCACACACGTTCTCATAGTTTCACTGAAGTTGGCGGTCAGTGTAAGGTTAGTCATTTTTGTGGTGGTCTGCAAAAGACTGTGAGAAATACTTGCTGCAGCTGTAGTGGTGTCTGTTGCCATAGAGATTTGGTGAGTTTTTTCACCACCTGCAAAGAAAAAGGTTTTGGGTCTACGATGGTCTTTTTTAGTCACCTTTAGTCATGCATTCAGCCAAGGTCTAAAACATGAATCATCCATTTACTGTTACAATGTACAACTTTGAACAGGCAATAATGGAATAATAATCTATAATATTAGCTGGACGTGGTACCTAATAAAGTGGCTAGCTATATGGTCTATTACGAATTATTCAATGTGGTGCATTCAGAGGTTTTTCTGCAGATTTGATGTACTAAGTACCGTCTATGATTATGAGTCTGACTGCTCATTCACATGAACAAGGCATCTCTCACCCACAGAAACTCTCTTACTGATTATTTCTATTTTTTCAACCATTCTTTTGTATGTATAAAAATACTCTGGCCCCAACAATTATGCCACTTAATGCATTATTATGCCTTTCTTCTTCATCCTAATGCTTGTCATGAATAGTTTTGTCTTGCCTTGTACCTAAATGTGTCTGCAACACCCAGTACATATATCATTTACTGACCAGCTATTTCCATTAACGAATTGGCTGCTGAGTAAATATGTTTTGTGCTAAAACGTCAATCAATTTATCAGACAATCAGTGATATTTGAGTGACACATGTATCACAGTCACTACAACAGTGCTAACTAAAAACATGAGAAACTCTTGTCTTTTACTCCCCGCCATGCAATTGAAAACATCCCAATTTAACTTGTGGAAAGGAATCACTCACCTAGTCGCGAAATCCATCAAAACAAACACACTTATCCACTTTGTTTCTGTGTAACACGCACAAATAAAGCTCCATTACTTTGAGCCGGTGGGAGCTCACTTGTAGCAGTTGTCCTCCTTTGACTTGTTGTCTGGCTCGCTCATAGTCTCTAAAGTGAAATAAGCCAAAAAGATCACACTGCTTCCTAGACACACTCTCCCTAATCTACTTCTACTGCCACTATTCATTTGCCACCAGTTTCATTGACTAAAAAGAATCAATGTTACAAAAATACCAGAGATTCACTTTTTGTCCACTGAAAAAGAATCAGTTCCCTTCCTCGGGTGGCTTTTCCGCTGTCAAAAGTAATTGGTGAATTGCTGGAAGTGCACAGAGAAAACTTGATGCTGTGGTCTCCCCCTCTTTCCTTATAACCCCTGTGAAATTCTGCAGCAGAGATGGTAAAGTGTCTCAAAGGGCTGGGCTAAGTGCGGAGGCTTGCAGTGAGATCATGAGAGCTGCCACTCTTTGTGTATACAGCGTGTGACTACTACTTGATGTAAAGTGAAGATATGATAAGGTGCCAAAGCTGTTTTATTTTGAGCTAAGAGTTTGCATTGTTAAATATTTAGTGATCCTATTATGATGAAGTACACCTACTATTTCCACAATGAACGGTGTTAGTATAACTAGTCTATTGTCTCAAAGTATACAACAAACAAATCTCTGAATCTGAAATCTGAATTTGCGCACCAGAGATGCACAATATTTACATAATGGTTGCAATACCTGAAACCTGAAACCAGAAACCAGAAACCAATATACTGATTAGGTGACAGTTTCCATAGTGGTTTATATTGGTGCTAATGTTGCTTTTTTGGCGTTTTTCAAAATGTATTCCTGTAGAAGCTCTGTAAAAATATATGTTAGATATAATATGTAAATGTTTGCTGTGATCCTCCCTCTGATGGTGACTGCTGCGGTCGTGGTGGGTGCTGGTTTGGGTGTGTTTAACACATGGGACCTGTTTGTTATTTATAGGAGGGTGTTACTCTTTAATTACATAAAGATTCATTTGATTCATCTGCTCTTGTCCTCAGCCTCACTGTGTGCTGCTGGCCTCCAAAGAGAATTCCGCTCCTGTCAAACTGGGTGGATTCGGGGTGGCCATTCAACTTGGGGAGTCAGGACTGGTGGCTGGAGGTAAAGTAAAAATGTGACACACAGAAAAGCAAATGAACTAAATGTACCGCAGCAATAAGCCTTAACAACAGACAATTGCTCAACCTCATGAGTGGCTGTGTTGCATGCTTACTTGCATGCAACTTTGATGATAATCTCGGACAGCGGTCATATTCCAAAACACATTGAGACTTTACATTATGTCATGTGGTTTCTACTGACTGCTCAAACTAAGACTAAAAAGTCCCCAGAGCTAGTAAGTGTGATACTAACAAGTGCAACATTATCATTTATCAACTGTACAAAATGTATAAAACATATATTAATGTATCCTTGAGTATTGATATTACAGTTATTATACATTTCTATGCATACATCTTTTTTTACTTCTTCTTACATCTGTCACTTCCTCAGCTTGGTTGGTTGTCTAATGTTGCAAACTAACATGTGCCTCAAACTGAAACATACATTCATGTCTGGACTAAAACAAATGGTGGTTCCTCTTTCTCAAAATGCACACACAATCTAATATTGAGAAACTTGATTAGCTTTTACCACACAACAAACAACATGATTGAAGCAGTGTAAATAGTCCAAATTAACACATCTTTGTCTTGTACCAGGTCGAGTAGGTACCCCCCACTTCATGGCCCCTGAAGTGGTGAAGAGGGAGCCCTATGGTAAACCTGTGGATGTGTGGGGCTGTGGAGTCATCCTCTTCATCCTCCTCTCGGGATGTCTGCCTTTCTACGGCACCAAGGACCGACTCTTTGAAGCAATCTGCAAAGGCAAATACAAGGTCAGACAGACACGAGTGATCCATCAGAAATGTGTGGAGGCTATGAATCATTTGACACCATTATATATAATTTAGGTTTTATGTATGTATTCACTGATATATGCATAATGTTTTATTTGTATGTTCTCTCAGGGCTCATGTATTGCATTTATGTTTTGAATGTAGATGAATCCACGGCAGTGGGCCCAGATCTCAGAGAGTGCGAAGGATCTGGTAAGACGTATGTTGATGCTGGACCCTGCTGAGAGGATCACAGTGTACGAGGCCCTCAACCACCCCTGGCTCAAGGTACAACTGCTAATAACACTTTGGGAAGCTTTTTACACTTTTTGAGACAACAGTGGTTTTATCTTGTAGATTTGAAAGCCCTGCTGCTCACCATACTGTCTTCTGTCAGACAAATCTTATTTACAGTGATGAAGGTGCTCTAAACAGTGTTTTTGTGTGTGTTGTATTGTTAAAACAATGATGCTATTCAAGGTACATTGTACTTTATATTCAATACCAGCAAATCAGAAGCACAAGTTCTTGTTACTACCTTTTTTTGTCCACCTATTGCCAAGTGTAAGACTTTTTTTCTAAACATCCAGTGAATCATCTGAATATCTGTCAGATAAATTTGCAGTTCATTTAAATGATCAAAATAACATTGCTTTTATTAGTAGTAGGTTTTTATTTACACATCAACTTTCTGTTTGCCGGGCAGTTCAGTTAAGTTTGATTTGATCATAATCATCTGTTTGCATTTGTTGTATGTTTTTAGGAAAGAGACCGGTACGCCTACAAAATCCACATGCCAGAGACAGTGGAGCAACTGAGAAAGTTCAACGCCAGGCGGAAGCTCAAGGTCTGCATAGCCCAGGCTACACTTAATTAATCAGTTCTACTCTTTTAGATAACGTCACATCTTCAACAATATTTTTATTTTGTTAATTTCAGGGGGCAGTCCTGGCCGCAGTGTCCAGTCACAAGTTTAACTCGTTTTATGGCGACCCTCCCGAAGAGCTTCATGACTTCTCTGATGACCCCACTTCCTCAGGTGAACAGAATAAAAACTTGCTAATAACTAACTGTGGTCAAACACTTTCAGATCTTGCAGAGGCTTCCTCCATCAAACTTCCTTCCCCCGACTGCTTCTCTTCTGCTGCTTTGCACTTCTCTTAAAATACAACAAAGTTTATAACCACAAGCTGCAAGTGTCAGCACCAGAAGCAAACGCTGACCACAAGGACATACAGACTAAATGCATGATTTAAAGTAGTTCAAATTTTGTGTGTGTGTATATATATGTATATATATGTATATATTTGTATATTTTATGCCATGATTTTGCTATTACTATTACTGCACCTTAAATACTACATGGCAACTGAGTGCAACTCTGAAAAACAGATTATTTGGTGGCTTCAAGACAAGAAAAGGGAAGTGTAACTCAAAACTCAAGAATAAAGCCTGAATTACTAGATCCATTGTTATGTAACTTTGAGTGGGGTGCTTTTGTCATAACGTGTGCATATCTCACCACAGTATATCACAATATCATAGATAGTGTTCTAGGCAAGTATAAACTTTCGTGGTTATTCGTTTCAACAAAATGCAAAGTGAACAAGAAATTGTTTATTTTTCAATACTGGCTCACTGTCTGAATCTAGGATTTCTTCTAGAGTTTCTTACTATTGTGACATAAGCCCTATCTTCATTTAGTTTAGCTCCACAAAACAATCTAGAATATCTAAGAACAAATATTTTCTACTAGTACTTACCTTATGTGTATTGATTTGTGTATTTCTGTTAATGCTTCCCACCTACTAGGACTACTGGCAGCAGAACGTAGGTATCCATGGTTAGATGCATGTAGCAATGCATGTTCTGTCACTGAGATTTGCTTGCTCCAGTGAAAAGTTGTCCTATTGTTTTGATGCCTGTTAAGAATTATGTATATGGATGGTTGATGCCGTGTGGTCCGTGACTCTGACATTGTGTCTTTGTGCCTTGCAGGGGCTGTTTCTCAGGTGTTGGACAGTCTAGAGGAGATCCATGCGCTGACGGACTGCAGTGAAAAGGATCTCGATTTCCTCCACAGCGTTTTTCAAGACCAGCATCTACACACGCTGCTTGATGTAAGTCACAACACAAGTGCTGAATGCCATAGTAGATAAAAATTACATAGATACTTAACTTTTTTCTCTCCAGTATGGCCTTGATCACATCTCTAGTAAACCACATATGTGTTTTTTCTGCCGTTGTTTGGATGGTTTGATAGCCCGTGCTAACATACACTAACTCAAATATGTTATAAGGCCCTTGTGGCTCAGTTAATAGAGCAGAAACACCAAACAACATCTAACAAGGCCAGTGCTTTGTTAGATGTCTGCATTCTCTTGGTGCTTTTAGTTGATTTTGTTTTGTAAATATTGGGAAATTAAAGTAGAAAGCTCTAAACTATCTGACCTGAGGGATACTAAACCATTGGTTTGGAAGTTCTTCTTATTCCTGTACCATATTGAGCCCACTGCATCTGCTCTAGCTTCTACCGGAGAGACCCAACAGCATTTTAAATGAGGTTGTCTAAAGGCATCATTTTGTTTGTTTATATTCATAGCAGGATGCCTCTGTGTTAACTTCTCATCAACTACTTCACTGTGTTTTCGCTCCACCGCTGAGTGCTCAACAGAAGCTTTTATTTTTATGTATTTGAGATCAGTTTGTTGGTAGAATTTGCAAAGAGGTTCACACAGAGGAATGCATGGGATGACATTGATACCTAGTAGGCGAAACACTAGTACAGTGAAGCCAGAAGCTTTACTTTTACCAGCAGGCTAACTTTTCCCGATATCAATGTATCTTTGATCCTTTTAGCTTGGAACTTCACAGAATAGTGCTCATTATTTTTTAACCAAGCTTTAGTTCAGAAATGATAATGAAACATGTGCTGTTTGAGGGAGGGGTATATCTTACTGTATCTCTTGGTCATGTACTTTCTACGGAAGCAGGTGAAAAAAAAGTCCCTCTGAGCTTGTCAACAATTTATCAGCTGTGTGCAAAGTGTCACAGAGCAGAAGTCAGTTTAACACCATTGTCAGAGGAGCGAAAATGTGCTCTTATTGCTCATTTCTCAAAGCTATATATAAGTGTAGTGACTAATGGGAAGCAGAGAGGATGACGCTAATGCTATAAGATAGATAGATAGTCAGACGAGGTGGGCGAAAGTGCCTTGCAAAAAGGACACAAAAACAGTAATACCTGTATAACTGAAGATTGAACCGCCAACACTCTGGTCACAAGTGGATGACCTGCTCTACCATCTGAGCTACTACTGCCTCAGTTATGTACACATCTACAAGACATGCATTTAGGCTGCACTATATTCACACTGGTTAGATGGTAACAGAGTAAAAAATAGTTAGAAATCACTATTTGCTGAAGGCTATGTGACTTACAGGCTACTAGTGCATCTGCCAAGTTTGTCTTTGCACCATGTCAAAGTGAGCCTAGGGGCCACAGATGTCTCCTTTTCAGCTTGTTTTACACTCCTGCCCCGCTGCAAGAGGAGGGCCATACTCGGTCACAAAGAAGTGTGTAGCCTGCCTCAAATCAACTCTTAGAACAATGGCTTCAATTGTAAAGACTATGAGCCATTCACAGCAAGTAGCACAGCCTTCCACGTCTCACATATAGGCACTTCACTGGAGCACACAAAATCCAGTCCTGGCTTAGATAAACCACTCTTCTTTTGCTTCGCCGGCTGCCTTTTTCTCACAAACTGCTTTCTGTCTCCTGGGTGAGTGTGTTTTCATCCTCTATTTGCTGCGGATCTGTTTGAAGGAAAAGCATTTTATCAAGACATGCCTCTAGAAAATTTGATGTCGGTGAAGCGTCTCGTGTGTGTGTTTTGGGGTTTGACGTTGTATAATGAGGTGCCACAGTCAAACGCATTTGTGTTTTTGTATTCGCTTTTTGAAGTTTTTCTTTTGTTACACAGGGTTCCCTTGAGCTTAACTATACCTTTTAAAGACATTTTCCTGCTGCAAGTGATGAGTTGTTCTATAGTAATGTCCACATGTTGTCATGCAGTTTGTTGTGGCCGAAAATTTTTCAGTGACCCAGATTTAAGAGGCTTTGTTCCCTGTAGTATATTTTGATTACTATAATTTTATGCTAATGTTGACATTTATTAAGGTCAGTCTTTTGTGTTCTGAACATGACAGTCAGTCCAAAAGTTGAAAAGTAAAATGTGGGTTTACAACTTGGATGGCTTAGGCTTGAGAGCAATTCAATTTATGGCTTTTTGGGGGTTTGCATGTCCTCCCCAGATTGTTGTGGGTTCTCTTGGCTTCCTTTCACTGTCCAAAGACATGTGTGTGTTGTAAGAACTAGCTATACTAATTGTGCCTCATGAATAAAGATGGGAGTGAATGGTTGTTTATGTCTCTGTGTTAGCCACGTGATTCACTGACTATACTGTACCTAAGGATAGGTACTAGGTTCCTGCAACAAGAATCAACACAACATTCATTTTTTATTTTTATTTTTATTTTTATTTTTATTTTTATTTTTATTTATTTTATTTTATTTTTATTTTTATTTTTTTATTTTGTATTTATTTATTTATTTTATTTTGTATTTATTTATTTATTTATTTTTATTTGATGATCCATCCCGGCTCCCCGCCATTAGATTGAGGGTCACATAGCTCTGTTGGATC
>JAVQKC010047374.1:0-20976 GCA_036025475.1 Philypnodon macrostomus | reverse complement strand
AGCCATGAATGACATCGTGAGTAAGCCATGAATGACATCGTGAGTAAGCCATGAATGACATTGTGAGTAAGCCATGAATGACATCGTGAGTAAGACATGAATGACATCGCGAGTAAGCCATGAATGACATCGCGAGTATGTCATGAATGACATCGCGAGTAAGCCATGAATGACATCGTGAGTAAGACATGAATGACATCGCGAGTAAGCCATGAATGACATCGTGAGTAAAACATGAATGACATCGTGAGTAAGACATGAATGACATTGCGAGTAAGACATGAATGACATTGGGAGTAAGCCATGAATGACATCGTGAGTAAGACATGAATGACATTGTGAGTAAGACATGAATGACATTGGGAGTAAGCCATGAATGACATCGTGAGTAAGACATGAATGACATCGTGAGTAAGACATGAATGACATTGTGAGTAAGACATGAATGACATCGTGAGTAAGACATGAATGACATTGTGAGTAAGACATGAATGACATTGTGAGTAAGACATGAATGACTGATTTACATATCATTACCACAAGGCAAGATATGCTATGATGGATGTATTGAAATGGACGACCACTCAACCTGAGCATTTTTATGGTAGTGGTATGTTTCCACTCTGATTTTTAAGATGCTGCATTAGTCAGAAACATCCAAATGTTCCTCTTCTCTGCTCCAGTTTCACTTGCACTTGGCTGTTAGGTACAGCATATTTATAGGCTTCCACTGAGTGCTGGAGGTGTTCTTGAACCTTTGTTGACCCTAACAGCTATTAATATGCCAGTGTTCGCATAACAATCGAATGACACACACTGTTCACACTATGCCTTCTGTGTAGGCACCGTGTTTGGAAAAGCATTATTAAGACTAAAACCTTCAGGGGTAAAGTGGGGTGACTCTGTGAAAAGAAGGTCAAGGCAGGCTGATTAAACAAGAATACATTTGTTCATCCATAGCCTCACTTTTTATACTTTATTCTGTCCTTTCAAATAAATCAACACAATATTTCGTACTCCCAGCAGAGATGAGATAACCTCTGCAAAACTGCCTGTACCTGAAGGTCCCATCATCATGAAATACCAGTCCACAGTCTGGGGAGTGAAACAGGCAACCAGGTGGATTCGGGTTAACAAAAATCTTCTCAGAGTTACTAGAAAGAAAAGTGTAAAAGTGTGTGTAGCAAACAAATACACTCAATCATACTACAATACAATATACTGTAATGATTTTAATTCAATGTATGATTCCAATGTCCCAATGTTTTGACTTGCTGAGGATACTAAGTTTCTCTGGTCTCACATACTAGCTTCTCCTATGTGACTTTAACTTCCATGACTTTGTACATTCTTTGTGTGGAGTCAACATGTTTGTTCAGGTAAACATACGTGTTGCATGTTAATCATATTGACACGAGCAGAGTGATGGGGCAGTCTCTTGGGAGCAGTATAATGGCTGTCTCTTTTGGACAGTCAGGAGAATTTACAATGACAATGTGTCAAGGCAGCCCTTGAGTACCACCTGTTCCAGTAAAATCAACTTGTCTATCCCGACTATATGTGTAATGGCCGTGTTTACTTTCTAAGTCTGAGCGGCTCCCTCAGAAAAGGTGACACTGTCCGACCGTCAGTCCAAGGGTGGCAACTGTCAATCAAACAGGCAGATAACCCACACCCACTGGCAACACAGAGAGGCACAGTACATCTATAGATTAAATCACGTAGAGGAACTTCAGATACTGTTAAATGATGTTAGAAAATGATGTCTTTGTCATTATTTCTGTGTAACACACCTCAGAATGTTATGTTGAAATAGTTCACATTTTCAGCAATCATCAGTATTTTAAGGGAATGTTAGGTCTTTTTTTGTGTGTGGATCCCGACCAAATTCTGGGTTTCAGTGATGAATCTCTAATGCACTTCAACTCTAGTTACTCACAAAAAAGCACAAAAGCACATTTTAGAACCATGTAAAATGTAATGGAATAATGTGAGTAATACAGATTTTGATACTTTACTCTTAATGACCTTTTACTGAAAACTTTTAAACTACTAATAGAATTGGGCACACCATAGACTTGTTGTTACACTGTGAATGATAGATGCCAGTGGCATTTTGAAGCTGACTAATCAAATCCTATAGGTTAACAGGGAACTCTCAATGCCATATATAACATGCCATGGGTGTGAAAAATTGCAATCTTTCTTTCTTAGCTATCGGGGCTAAATCTAATGACTGGAATTCATTCTCATCGCTACCAAAAAATGAGAGTGGAACATGAGTTATTGTGAACCAAAAAGGGAACCTTACAAATCTTCTGGTCCAGTGCTACAAGCTGAAGTCAGCACTAAAAATCTCAACTCAAAAGTCCTCATTGAAAAACCCTCAAGAACAAAGCTGCTGTTGAAACCTAGAAGAAGAATGAAGATGTGATATTGTTGTTAGTGTGGATGTGAATGAGGGTTGATATGAATGTCACGTTTAAGTAAAATGGGGAGATATCTGGGCGATGGTACATCAGGAGTCTGGGGCTGTTAGTGTGATATTACAATCTTTTATCTTATTTTGTTAGTAAAATGTAAAATGAATCAGAATGGAATGATCTCTAGGTCACCAAACTTTGGGTAACATGATAAAGTGGTTCCACATATCACAACCCCCTACTTTCCATCTTTTTTCTCAGTAAATTTCACATTTCAATTAGTTATTCTTGACAAGTTTTGGAATTAATATGATGGTTATTATAAGAAATATTTATTTTCAATTATAATTTATGACCTATCTGCTTTTTTATCTGCTGAATTTGCGCTCCCAGGAACACCTTCAGAAGTCCGTGTAAATGGAATTTTTTATGCTACCCTCAAAGTTGTATCAAGCCAAGTAAGAAACCACATGTGAACCCAGTCCTTTTTGCCTCTGTCTATTTTAAATGAGCATAAGTTCTTTGGGTGACCAGGTGTCCCACTTTGCATTGGACTGCGCTGCATTTTTAGCTCAGATTTAGCATCCAACAACTTGAGACTGCCCCATATTTTGACTTATGTCAGCCCAAAAATTGTATTATTACATTGATATATCGGTGGCCAATTGGACATCATTTTTGAGGCATCCCACATTGTCCTATTTAAAGATGCTATATATACACATCTTGTCTGTTAAGGTCTGGTCGCCCTGCACAAAACAGCTGCAATTTCTGTATCATGTTCACATTAACTCCCAATTAATCTGCATATAAAATGATTCATAGTTATTCATACACAAATGCAGCTTTATGATACATACATGTGTACAGCAGGCCTTTTTAATATAATGACTAATTTTGACTAAAAATCATCAGAAAATCATAAATCTTCTTCATTACCAGTTAGGACAAAATATATAGTATAGAATATTTTCTTCGGAGTATCCTTAAAAATATAATAAATACAACGTAAATATTTCAACTGAACTGGACTGTGACTTTGATTTGCGAGTTGAAGCCCGTCCCTCTATGTGCTCAGAGAGACTTGTCACCAAAGCGTGCAAATGTGTATTTATGTATTCATGCACAAAAAAATATGATATTGGCCTTCCCACTGATCTATCATCATGCGGGCCAGTCTACAAACCAATATCACATGGTCTGGAATGAAAGCCTTTGATTGGCTGCCCACTGCTATTTCTCTGGTTGTCATTTATTTTTTGTTGAGATATCACCTTGGGTCCTGGTTACATTTGCATTATCATAATCTTATTCATTTTGTCCACGAGGGAATAGCAGATTGCAGATGAAATGCACGAGAAAGAGAGATTAGAGGCTGGATGAATATTTGTTAGTGTACTTATGTAACAGGGAAGGTTTCAGCTGTAATAATAGTATAAGACCATGGCCGTACAGGGAAAAATACAGAGGGTCCATTTTTCAGGGGGGCCACCTTTATTTCACCTTAATATGTGTTGGTTTACATTCTGAGAGAATAAAACCGGATACATTGTTAGCAGCTTATAATGAGAATGTCTGGAAGGAAAAATAATGGAATAATCCAGCACTAAACTGTAGCCCCATCCATAGCCCACCCTGAAGAATTGACTCATTTCTGTCTATTCCTTCAACACTTACCCGGAGCTAAATCAGGACTAAACTACATCCTAACCAAGACTAAACCAGGACTAAAGCAGGAGAAAAAGCAAGACTAAACTGGAACTAAACCAAGACTAGATTATGTCTAAACCAGGGCTGCTCGAAGACTAAACTAGTTTAGCTTCTGATTGGATAATGGCCTTAAATTAAATAAATTAAATCATGAAAATGCACTATCTCACCTCAATGATATGCATGGCCATGTAACACATTTTTCAATTTTCTTTTGTCAAGGATACAACAGCAATTCTCAGCATCTCAACAAGGCACAAGCTTTTCTTACTTAGAAGTGTTCATCGCCTAGTGAGCCTTAACAAGCCAAAGATTGGAAAGAAAGCCTTTTATGGAAGAGGCAAATGAGAGCTGGCACAACTCACGGCAAACAACATATGGCAGCTGGCAAATCCACACAACACTGATTATAAAGCATCCATAAAGGAATCCACAGCTTGTCGAGTCCTGACAGAAATGTGGTCGGCCGCCAGGATCCTTGGAAAAAATCCACTTTACTCAGCAAAAAACATGCACAAGCCAAAGGAATGAAACATCACATAATGGATTTTCTGTATTTTGTGGAGCTGAGGATTTGGCTGTTTAAGAGATGTAGTGGTCTAGTGTGTCTCTTATTATGGGCTGACTACTGTTCAATGTACTGGCTTCATATTTTATGTGGTCACGTTTAAATGACCCACTGTATGTGTTATTAGTCGGGATGCACTGATATGACGTTTCTTGACCGATTCCGATACCAATATTCTGTAAACATGTTTCAGTCGGTTATATTTCCTGAAACTAAGAAATGTACAGTTATGTAAACAACTGCTTTATATGTATTTATGAAGCCACAAATATTATTTTATTACATTTTGTCAGGCTAGAGTTAGACATTTCCAATGATATTTTCTTTCTCTGGATAGTTCTAACTCAAAATATTAGAAGTTATCTATTTAAAACAACAGATTAACGTCATCCATCGGTATAGACTGATACCGATGTGGATATATCTATACAATTAATAATAATGCCCCAAGCAATATATTTAAAATCCTCATTCCTCAGCAAGTTGGCTAGCGTACTTCTTCTTCCTTCAATCTTAACAGTTTGCCAAATTAATTGTTGTGTTAATTGATTTGGAAAAAAATAATGCAAATAGTTAAGATAATATTTTTTAACTGCTCTATGTTATATTTAAGGTTATATTTAAAAGCCAACTAAGATATGATTTGACTTTCCTTTCTTATAAAGGAAGTTTATACTTATTCTCCAACATGAACAATGACTTTTGTAATGTATTAGTTTTAACCATAAAGTGTTTAAGTCTGCTACATTTGATTGTATTCATGGATGACTATAAACTTAGATGCTTAATAAGACAGTCCTCCCACATTCAGTTACCAGGAGCAGTTTAAGAGTCACAAATTCCCCAAACACTGCATGTATACAGGGAAAACATGCAGATTCCCCTCAGATATAGACCAGCCAGGAGGATGGAGCTCATGACATCCTTGCTGAGAGGCAGGAGTGAAAACCACCCCCTGATGGATGACGGATGATAACATTTACTATTTATAACAGTCTGTGATCATAGGTCTGAGGTACTTGAAGTTCTATTATACAATTTCAAGCTATAAAGTGATTAAACTGTTTTATATTTTTTAAATCCAAGCAAACCTGCATATCTTAACTTGTAAACATAAGCAATATATATATACTTTTTAAATTCCTGGACAATATATGCTCTATATACTATATTGGTAATTTTATCAGTGTCATCAGCAGTATCCTCTTGTCCGGGTGTATCCCAGTGTGTCGCTGTGTCTCAGACATGTTTACTTTCCCCATGGCAGACCCAGTGCAGCAGACCCATATGGTGTGGCATATGGCTCAGCCTCTGCCCCACCTCTCCACTAGCAACAGGGCACATGAAGCGACAAGATAAATCAGTGGCACGGTATGAGGTAGCCAGGCAGGACACTGGGATGATGCAAACAGGTCGTCAGGTCTTCTATATGGACAACTGAATCAATCATCACCTCTGTCCCTTTTATCTCTCCATACACATGAAACACTTTATTTCATCTCGCTCATTGATTCAGGAAGATCTATCACGGACTGTACAGAGCCGTCTCTAGTTGATCTCCAGAGCTGCCTTTCAGAACGAGCTCAGTTTAACTAGATACTCCACAAGGATTTTTATGACGCATTGGCAGACTCCAAGCCACAATAGCTAATGGGATTAGATTCTCTTCTCACACACAATATTTGGTGAGAGCCTAACACATGCTCACTTGGGAACAAATACACAAACAAACATGTATGTATAATTTCCTGCTCAGATCTATTTCACTGAAGGGTGTTAATGCTGTCACACGTCAGATCCAAGCCTGTAAACCTCCAGTGCATATGTGGAATCCTGTATTGTTCTTTCACAGAGAAATACATGATATGCATATTATAAATCCTTACCATAATATTACAGGAATCATTGTATGCATTTTTGGACACCTCTACACTTACATTTCTTGTAAGACTAATTAGCAAGTGTGTTAGCACTTCCTGAAGAAAGCGCTAACACTAATGAGTGGAATTGTATAAGAACAGAAGCAGAATACAACCAGAAAGGCTGTAGTTCCAAAAATCAAGACTCAAAATATTAAACAATCTAAGTTAACGTCCAAAAACAATGAATTTGTTTCAAGTTTATTTCTCATATGCACATTCAACACAGGGTCAAAAAATGCAATGAAATGCTTTGGATCGGAAAAACCGTTAGACTCGCTAATTTGTATATTATATGTTACAACAGCAGTGTTTTTTTGCAATGTTAAAGCCACTCTTTCCAAGTCTAAGCTTCTTGTTCAGAGCTAAATTCCATGCAGTATATTTGAGTCACAAAGCCATTATATATCAAAAAGCTAAAGGATAAACAAAACAAAAATTGTCAGTATTTCCCGGATCCAAACACAACCTTTTCTAATACAATTGAACCATTTTAAGCATTACTTTTACAGTTATTTATCCAACAGACTAACAACATTATGACATCAAAATATAACTCTCCAAATGTACTTTTTGTACTGTACAAAGTTTAGCTATATGTGGTCATGGCTTACAAGTCCGTGTGACATCTCTATATTCAGGTACTTCTAATAATGTGTTCAGTCACACAGCTCTGTAGATTGGCAGAGGTGTGGGGACGAGGAGGAACGAGGCTGTGAAGAAGAGTAATTGGGAGCAGGGATTGAGAGGCATGTGTGACGTCATTTCAGATTGGTTATTGTAAATGATCTGGCCCAGGCATCCATCTTCTCAATAATGACGTGTGTGAATGAGCAGACAATTGGAGGTGTGTGGTCAAATACAAAAGATATTCTCTGTGTGTACTGCTGGGTGTCCGGCGGTTTCTCAATGGGCTTTTTGTTCACATAGCCACAGCAAGGTTTTTTGTTTAGTTTTATTTTTCATTTCAAAATATTTTCTTGGCTTGCTTGACTGTTAAAGTCTGTAAAAGAGTTTTCAACCAGTTCTGGTTAAAATATGGTTGAATGGGAAAGTTTCCAAACCAACAACGAAATGAAAGCTGTTTACGAAATCCATCTGCTCCCTAAAAAAGGTGTGTTTTTGCTTGAATCCGAAAATCTACCAAATTAAAATTCTACAACCGTTTTTTTCCCAAAAGATAGAAGACGTCCATATGTTTATGTGTTTAAGTTAAACTCAGCAAAGCCTTTTTCACGTATGCCTTCTGGAGGTTTTGCCTGGTGATGTCCTCTTGACCAACAAATAATGCAGAAAAAACATATTTCATCATTCCTTCCTTTCTATTGTTTATAGTGTATCTTTTTTATCATACATTTTGTGATATTGTCACTGGTTTTTACAGGTCATGTTTTATATAATACATATATCTTTAGTATGTATTTAGTCATTGAGTTCCATATTTGAGTGTCAGTTAGCCCCTCGTTGAATGTCTAGTTATGGATGGAGAAATGAAAAGCACCAGACTCATTTGAGGAATATTACACTGACAAAATGTAATGCATATGAAATTAATTGACCAATCACCAAAGAACATTCAAACACAATCAGACCTTATCATTGACAGCAAAGATTCATCCATTTTATTATAGGCCAAATGCACTCCAATTTATATAACACATTTCAGCTTCACAAAGCCCATTAATACATTAATCGGGACGACATTAAAGGGGCCTTTAATGGGCTAACTCAACTTTGCTGAGCTTTCCACCATGTCAATATATTCAAAAACACCCCAGAATTGTGTGTTCTTCATGCATGTTTGAGTAATGTTTTATGCTGAGACAACATCCTTCTGAGGAGACACTTTGTTTTTTGGCACGGGTTTTGTGGTAAAGTGAGTGTGGCAAACTTGATCTTTTCTGGTGATCAAGCGCTTTTTTTTTTACAATATTGAAAATTCTAGTGATCCCATCAACTCAAACTGATGGAAAATGCATAATATGGCCTGTTTAAAATGGACTAGAAAAGAATGTCAATACATACTTCCTACAAGTGCATTGCCAGCACCTTTAATATTGATATAGATCTGATTCACAGATGCAAAAGGAGTACGATCAGGGGAAACAAATGTTGCTGTTAATAGCGTTCATTATAGGAACTATGTCATGTGTCATGGATTTATACATTTTACAGTGCAAGATCATTACATATACTGGAAAACTGGATCTGCTGCTTCAACAAACCAGCGTCAAATAAGTCTGCACTATAAACACATTTATACTGCGTCCTCAGTCCTCACATTTTCATGATCGATTTCTTTATCGACTGAGTTCAAATGTTTTAGCAGGTCCCATTGGTCTCTTTCAGGATCTGCCGGCCCATCTCGTCCCATTACAAAACAAAGCTACTCTATTGATTGGTATCAAATTTAGTAATGGAACTTGTGTTCAGGTCCAGCTGGTGTTGAGATATTGTTGAATTGGTTCATAAATAATTAATTAAGTGATATGCTGGTCTTTGGCTCCCTATATAGCACCACTTGTTTTAAGGCTTACAACTGTAGTCTGAGGTTTCCCAAGATATGTATATTTATATTTTGTATGCTTTACCAATAGAGCCCAACAGTGCCTGCCCCCTCTGGTTTCATAAGTAAAAATCATATTCTTTTTTGCCATATTCTTTTTTGCTCTATACCATAAACTCTATTTACTGCACATTTTAAAACATTTAATATATCGGCAAAACAACGATATTATGGAATCATGTCGGTCCACGTCCGCAGATCCTAGCTGTGAACGTAATTGCTGGATCTTTTTTAACTGTTGCACAGAGGTACATATCATGAAGACGCAGAACTGGATTGAGTTTGGTACTTCTACAGTTAATGACAATAAAATTCTTAACAAATTATTGAGCCAATAATCCTGCTGAACATAAACAAAATTGGCAGAGAGCAATGAAACTTGGTACAGTGATTCTCCACAGTGTACCCAACATAAAATATTATTATGGCCCCACCCTACAAAAAACAGGAAGTCGGTCATTTTGGATTGAAATTGGGAGGTCAGGTATATTTGACAGCCTCTAACGTGCACATACCCGATTAGGCTTAAACCTGAAACACCTAATTCCCCCCCGGCCCTCACACCCCCACATCTGACCAATATGGTGCCAGTTACCTCTATAGCACCCCCTATAGACTGAAGAAGACTGTAGTTTGAAAAACATTCTTGACAGCCAGACAAATCAAAAGTCAAATAGACCCTTCCAATTTTGTTTCTTATTTCTTATTTCTTATTTTTTGAAACCTCTAGATTACAGCTTTAAAGACAGATTCTAAGGCTGTGAGCACCATATTCAAATAAATATGCATTAGAGCCAATGGGGAGATTTGTTCAGAACAGGATTAAGAAAAATTAAAAAATTACATTAAAAAACATCTCAAAAATAAATCAATTACAATTAGAAGAGCCTGTGATCCATTCGTGCTTTGTCTTGTTTGTACTGAGCACAGATGTTATCAACAACTTATTAAATGTGTTCAGTGTTCCTCTTTAACTAACTTTAAAGCCTTGAAATTCATTATAATTGTTATATGCAAACCACATGCATCACAAGAACACTAGTTAAAATATTCAAACAAAAATGTGTCAAAAGGTTTAAAAAGTGAATGAATGGTTACATATAATTAGGTTACTTACCAAAATGATAGTATTTCACTGGCTGGCACAGGTTCCTCACTGTTGCACGAAGGTGCTCCTGGTGCATGGAGTTTGCATGTTCTCCTCGTGCCCATTTCCTCCGGGCACTCCAGTTTTTCTTACCATTAAAGAAATGTAAAAGAAATTATTAGCATGTACAGCAGAATGTATGTTCAACGAGCGCATCATGTGTGTTTTGTTTTGCACAGTTTCACAAAATCAGGCTCACCTTTAATGAATGATGAATAAACACCAACCTGCTCTAATCCTCACTCCCATTCACTTCCATATGGTCAGTTAGGACAGTTTAACCATTCTAAAAGTGACAGTAAAAAGATGAAACTGTACCCACTCAAATATGTATAGTTCTATTCCTTTACAAACATCACAGCATGATAATATACATTAAGTGCATGAAGCTACACCATGTCTATATGTTCAAGCATTTATTGTCAAATGCACAGTAATGAATTGCTGCCCACGCTGGATGCTAAAAATATCAAATCTTAGCATAAAATAGACAAATAGAAGATAACAAAATTAAGCATGCAAAAAAATATATAATTAAATAGAATATAAACTATACATGAGTACAGATATAGACCAGTGTTTCTGAATCTTTTCTGAGCCGAGGCACATTATTTAGTCAAGAAAACTCACATGGCAGACCATCCACCTACAACATTAGGGCACTGTGTTCATAATACAGTATTTATAATGAATATACACACTTGTATACTCACCCACTGAAAGAGAAGAGAGGTCATTTACCCTGTCCGTCACTATAATTTAGTCTCAGACGCTTGACAATGGCAAATTTACTAAATAGTATGTTGGGAAATGGTAAAGTTCAATTTTATAATTTCCCAAGGAACCCCTAACAATCACTCAAGTCACTAGTGTTCCCTGGCACACTGGTTGAAAATCAAGGGTATAGACTATGTACATGTTGTGTAATTAGTGAGCTACATTAGCTGTTATGTGTAACAGTCAGTAATAACATTGTACAAAGGTGCAGATTCATTCCTGTGACCAGACAAGTACAGATAGATGTAAAATGGTACTAATGTAAACATTCAACCAGTTACCAGTGCTACTTTGTGTAAACAGGTTAGAGTCATTTACACAACAGTCAAGTTCCGTGCAATATGTGGGTGCTTGGTGAGATTGAGTTTCATCTCTGCTGGAGGTGGGTGTATGAGGGCATTGGCTGTGGAGAATGTTCTGAACAAATGCACTCGTGTGAGTGTTGCTTTTCAAAAGTGCTGCTCTGCCGGCCCATCATCATCATTTATTTCTCCCTGATCTTTGAGCCTGGAGTGGCACAGTCACCTCAAAGATAATCAGAATACAGAGTGAAGACCGTACATGGCTATATGCTTTCAAGTGTGCTTGATGACAGTTATCAAGACTGCAGCTTCGTACTTCAGATCTCATCCATCTTGAAGAAAACATGCTCATCTAATTCGATCCGAATATAAGCTCATTCTCCAAACCTATGCAACAGCTCCAGATGCAATTCCTTTTCCTTAGCTTTGTAATTTCAAGTAGTTTGCTTGAGCCTCACCATCTAATAGACTATTGCACGCTCTTTTCAGTGTATCACCACACTGAATAATGCATGTCTAACTTCACTTCAGTGGGACCAGACGCCAGCCCAGGCCTATACGTGTACACAAACCACATGTACACACCTGAACCTTATTAAAAGACTTGAAGAAGATTAGATGGGCTTTTCGTAGAGGGGCAGGAATGGCATGTGTTTCACTCACGCTCACGATTCATTTGAGAAAACGCCCAAACAAACTGAAATGGACTCACGAGTAAAACGAGTGGAATTGTTTTTTAGACTTCTGAAGGAGGCAGTGATTGTGGAAATGTCATTGCAGCAAAGTAAAGTGGAAAATTAGTTGACCTCAGAGAGTTGGGCTATAACAGTACGATACACCCATGCATTTGAATGAGTTTGGGGCAATATAAAAATAGTGTAGTATTATAATACTAACATTAGAAAAATAATAATAATTATTATTTTTATTATTATATATGATTAAAAATTATTTTCTATAAATTACTATATTCAACAAATTTAAGGCAGTTACCAGTTAGTTACATTACCTAACCTACCTAAGTATTACGTATTCATACATATATAGATTATAGAGTTGGATCCATGGGATTAAAATGAAATTCATTACAATTTTGGGGCCAATTGTATCAGATACTGTACACTTGAAATTACCTCATATGATGTCTGGAAAAACATTCGAAAGATAAAATAGAGGCATAAATCCTCTGCTTATTTTGAGGCATTGCCGCAGTGTCCCTGATGCTTGCAGGTGTGATAAAAGCAAAAACTAATTAAGTCTATAAGGACACATCTGATGAAATAACAAGGGATCATCTAAACCTGCATGCTACCAATGAATGTGACTTTATATACACACACAAGTGTTTATGTTCCCTTTCGGTTTCATTGGAAAGCTGCACCATTATGTAGAGAAGAAACTCAGACTTTCCACCTTCCCAGTAGAACAGTGGGCAATGTTATTATGTTGTACTACCTAGGAGCAGCTAGCAGAGGTGGACAGTACATTTGACTTGACTAACTTCTAATAGTAGTACTAATGCCCCATACTTGTTACAAAGATCATAGCCTTAATGTTTTATGTTGTTTGTAATGTTTTTGTCTGTCAGCTTGTGACAAAGTGGGGAGTAGTCACTTATTTAATAAAATGACAATAGACCCTTTAAAATGTTTGTCAAATGGAATGTTCAAAGTTCCGGAATGGAGGCGACTGGAGCAAAGGTGAGTTAACTTAACAAGAAAAGTAGGATTTCTGGTAAAAGACAGAATAATTTGGAGCAAATAATAATAAACTATTGTGGTCTTCAACATTTCTGTGAGGCCTTGTTCAGTAAAACATAAAAATCAGGCTCTGACATCACCAACAGTGGTTGGCATTTGTCAAAACCATCTTAATTGGTGATGTTTTGGGGCTGATGCTAATTTCTCCATTGAAAATGTGTTATGGTCTTGCCTCCAGTTGCTTCCATTCCAGAATTTAGAACTTTCTGTTTACAAACTTTGAAGGGGTCTATATAGCCTACAACTCTTCATCACAGCTTCAATTTATAAAATAATTCACTTAAACAATTATAATATACTAGTAATGATCCCATGAAATAAAACAGGTTAACCTGGGTTTACTATGCGTAAACACAGTACTATAAGAGTATACACAGCAAACGTTTTCCAGAAATTGAACCTATTTTACACTTACATCATTTCGTCACCACTATAGTAAATGTACTGTGAACTATGATATGTCACGCACCATTGATTGTCCGCTTATACAAAACTCCTGCCATTTTTTTATTTATTGAGTTCAGAAGTCAGCTTCAATCTCCATCTTCTGGGTTCTTAAAATGGTATATGGTTTCAATAACTTTACAGCATTATGCACGCTCTCTTCGAGGCACCTGCCTCCAGCCGTATGAAGTATTTCTCTGGACTCATTTGCAGCTGTACCTTTTGTGCTAACTCAGCTTTTCTGAGCATTCTACCATGTTAGAGTTGTTTCTTCAGATGTTTTAAATAAATATAGATTTTCTTTGTATGTAATGGTAAAATGGTAAAATGTTTGTAATGGTATATGCTTCACTTTAACGAGATATAGTTTAGTTCTATGCTATTTTATGTTTTTTTCTGTTCACAAACTGAATTTAAAGCTCAAAGAATATATAGGATGATTTATGTAAAGATGGTGATTCTTTTTATCATGTTTTCTGGTTTCACTTTACTGCACACGTTCATAACAGAATGATCATTTCCTGAAAGCCAAGTATTTTTTTGTTTTGTGCCTCGCCAGTGGTTCTATTTTTACACACGTATTATGAGCATGAAGTCTACACTGATGCTGCTTTGCCAGAAATTAGAGGTAAGAAAATGTGTTCTCACGTATGCTTGTGCATTCTTGAAAATTGTTCTATACATAGATAGAACTCATCCCTATATGCATTTGCATTGTCCTCTAAGTCAGCAAAGCCGGTGATGTTGACGTTACAGCCTCATGCTAAGGCGATTATCATGTGGGGACATAAATGTGCTTCAATGTATAATTAATATATTATGTAAATTTGTTACTAAGGCCAGGCTGATATCAGATATGCTGCACATGCCTGGGCCTTTACAGAAAGCACTGTTCTGGTCTTTTGAGTGA
Organism: Philypnodon macrostomus; assembly: GCA_036025475.1. Taxonomy (NCBI): domain Eukaryota; kingdom Metazoa; phylum Chordata; class Actinopteri; order Gobiiformes; family Eleotridae; genus Philypnodon; species Philypnodon macrostomus. The sequence continues at coordinate 6,450 of JAVQKC010047374.1, read as the reverse complement.
ATGCATGCAAGTATGATATTTAATCTTTTCTAAACATACGTGTGAAAAACTCTATTCTGTACAGCACTACTTGACCTCCTGTCCATCCCCCCCTGATCCTACCACCTTCATTATTATCTGGATACTTCACACGGCTTCTTCTCTGCCCACACAGTGCAGCGTATGTACCTGCAGGATAGACACACAAACGAGATATACGCAAAAACACACATGCACATAGAAACACACAACCCATAAGAGGCACAATATGGAAGGAAAGGTCTTTCTCTATGCGCTCATCGCCTCCTGTGATCCAAGGATAGACAGACCAACAGCCAGCAGGAAGGCTGTCTGGCTAATCACCCACAAACTGAGAACAAGGAAGTGACTGGGACTGGAAGAAAGAATAGAAAGAACAGATTGATGAGCGGAGTATGAAAAGGAAATCATTGATTATTTGGTTTGCATCTTTTTGGATTATTTGCATTTTGCCAGCATTGATATAACTGATGGTTTGTATACAGCCAAAAGAGATCACAAGTCAGTGTAGTCTTTGTACCAGTCCCAAGCCTATACAAATGGAGAGGATTATCTCAGGAAGGGCATAAAACATATCAAAATGCCAATCACTGCACTCTAGGCGGCAGATTGCTTTGGTATCCCATAAGCAGAAGCCAAAAGAAAATGAGATTTGAGTGTATAACCAATTTATGGTATTGGTCAGTCTTTTAAGACTTTTATAGGAGATAGCAAGCAAGCTAGTTAATAAAAGTCATAGGTTATTTAGCTGCAAAGTAAATATTGTGTAATTTAGTTGTAATCATAATAAAATAATAATAGAACAATGTGCGGCCCGGGGGCCAATCATGCCATGTGGCAAGATTTAATCTGGCCCTCAGCTTTGCATTTGGCCCATGAACTGTTTTAAGTAGCCAGAGCTGGACTGGGAAATGTTTGTCCCTAGAATTTTTTTTACATCAACTGACCCTCAACAAACACACGCACATACACATACACACACACAATCTGCACTAGTGTTTTACTGAGAGAGAGAGAGAGAGAGAGAGAGAGAGAGAGAAACACTAGTGATTTGATTTCATTAGTGTGAGAGCAACAGGGACAACCAGGTTTACGTCTGGAGTAAAACTAAACCAGATCTAAACCAGATCTAAAGTGTCACTTAACAGGAGGACTAAGCAGCCCACAAATCACCTCCAGACTCCCAAACAGAGCAGGATTAATACAGGAACAAACGTTAAACTAAATCAGAACTCGAACTGCAAAAGACTCCAGAGTACCACCAGTTTGAGAACCAGCCGACTGTTGTACTGTTCATGGCTTTATCCACATGCTCCCTGATGAGATGCACTGTAGAGTAAACATTCTAATTTGGACCAGTATTTGTAGCAGGCTAATGCTTTATTATGAAAAACAAACTGACTTACTTTGGGCTGTTATTGGCTCTAATTCCTGTTTAGACTTGGTCTAGTCTGCAGAGAGTCTGCAGAGGGTCAAGAGTCATATATCACTAATGTTTGTGTCCAACGCCTTTGTACGACGCATTATTTTTTGCATTATAAACACACAAACATTGATTATGAATTAATTATCCTTTTAGTGGGACTTCTCCATCTGTTTTTCCCCATCTAGTCAGGTAGTGAGAGGCTGAGGAGTGTGTCTAGACGGACCAGGCTGCAGCTACAACCAAGCCACATTACAAAAAGCAAACTCAAAACAGCCCCGGGGCAGACATGAAGGGAGGGACTCGGCCGTGAGCTGTATAATAGGCTAAAAGTAATTGCACACTGACATCAAACGATCCAACCAAAAGTACGTCGGCCCACCAGGAAAAGTCCCGGTGCTCCCGATGGCCAGTCCAGCCCTGTAGGTAGCATTTTATCTATATTTGAACATAATTACTACTGCTTTAAAACCAGTTCTATATTCCCATTCACTACAGTGCATTATTTATAATCTAAAATCAAATACAGTTTACAACAGAAGTTTATTATTTTGACCAGTGGTTCTCAACTGGTGGGTCAGAATCCAGAAGTGTGTTACTGGAAATAAACAGTTGGCTCACATTTCGCATATTACCTTCTATAACAAAGGTATTCTGGTTTTTTAACCATACAATGTAGTGGAGATTACCAGTGACCAGGTGTCCAGGAGGCTCATAATGGCACATCCTGCAACTCTTCTCTGAACCACACAACCTTCTGCTGCTCCACTGCTCAAACGGATGCTGCTCTTTATCAGGGACTCACCTTTGACCCACCTACACACCACTTCACTGTGCACCACCTGTGGCTTCAGCGCTCTTCATCTCAGCCGCCACCAAAAGGTCACTCCACTTCACAATGGCTTATAAGGCAGTAACATGTGAAAGGGACCTCTCGAATCTACATTTTGTGCACTGTAAAATTATACGACTTGAAAAGGGTTGTCTTCAAAATGCTGAACTGTAATTTTTTTGCAACTATGGGCCTTTAGTGGGGCACACACAACCAAAAGGTTTACATGATTTTGGTTGTGTGTGCACTATCTAAGGCCCCTGCTGGGGATAGGCTCCAGTCCAGTCCCCCAACCCCAAACTAGAACGAATGAGGGAAAATAAGAATACACTTGACTGCACAATCAGCTCAGTGTGTGTAGAAGAAACTCCAGCATGTTTGTGGATGTGTGAACTTTAGATTTATTTACTTTCTCTCTAAAATTCATTTTTCTTAATCCCGTCATGTGACTGACTAATGCGTTAAAAAAATTGTGATTTTTTTTTTTTTTGTGCCACTTCCCAGTGTTTCGATCCCTTTATCCAACCTTTTAGATTGAGCCATTAAATTAACTACAATATAAGCCGTGTTTCAGTTTCAGCCCCATTCTATAATATGTTATATTGGGAACTGGTTTTGGGTGAACCATTGTATTCTGTCTTTATACACATTTTACAGTGTTCCATTTGGATCTAGATTTGTATGTATGTAAAAAATAAAAAACACCATAAAATAAAAAAACATAAAAACATGCACATTTTTGCCATTGGTCTGCTGTATGACATAAAACATGGGAGAAAATGCCCGAAAACATACTAAACTCATCTACTACTTCAGTGACTTTAACACTGGTAGAACTGGTTCACTATCACACATTTGAATCTTAAACTCTACTAAAAAATCATATAACTGATAATAACATTAATCTTCTCTTTTCAGAAAATACCAATTCCCTCTAATCTTCTGAGGTCAATTGATAGAATTGGCCTGATTCAGAGCTCTTCTTGCAGTAGATGATTTTTTGATGGTGCTTTAAGATTGTGGCCAAAGGATTCTTAGCCCTCGACTATAATGGCAAGTAACAGTATTCAATTTCCAGATAATTATTTTGGAGATGAATCTTAAAAGTGGCAAATGAATGGAGTTTTGATTGAGTCAGAGTCTACCAACTTCTAACTTCTCTTCTACTCTGAATGTTAAATTCTCAATAGTAAATGTATGTAAAAGTGAATAGTAGCAGTATATCTCTGCATGTATGTGTAACAGACTAGGAAGTACCCGCCTCAGGCCCATAGTTGAATTGAGCTCCAGACACCCCTGGCCCAAAATCATATCATATTTATTGTAATGTTTAACTAAGAAACATTGGTATCAAAACAGCACTGTGGCTCTATTTGTATATCTTATCAACCATGAACCATTATTGGGTATTGTGGCACCCTTTCCCTTTGTACATCGTTAACCTGAACCATTATTTCAACCTGTTTTTTATTTGCCTTGTCTGTCTTTCGACTGACTACCAGAGAGCGTGTGTGTGATTTCTTGATGTGAATAGATGAGGTGGGCCCAGCAGCTCCTATTAACCTGCCATTTCACAGTCCACAAAGTGCAATAATCTAGGGGTTAGTGCACACACAAGCCTTCAGTGTAGGAGGCGATTGCTGTGACTACACTTTAATCACACCACTTTATCAGGGGTCTTCCATCTTACAGCATATACAAACACTGTATATACTTTCCCTCTGGATGTTGTTATTATATCACATTACGTCTATTTAAAGATTTTAAAGATTAGACTTCTTGCACCAGAAAGCCCATGGACATAAAGTGCAATATCTACATGGCTTGTACTATTGTTCCTGTTTGAATTATATTATACAACCAAAAATACTAAATAATGCAAATCAGGTATTTTTAACCAATAAACTAAAAAGAGTATAAATATAATTATATAATTGCAAAATAAATCAAGTGTCCATGCAACTAGTAATAAAAGCCTCTCTATGTCGCCCCGAGAGAGAATTGGGCGGACTCTGGCAATATTTTTAAGATGATATATTGTATAAATAACTATATATACGATAAATAACTACTGTGTCAAAGGCAGAGCTAAGCTCCTGTAGCACCAGGACTGAATCTTTTGGGGAATCAAAGTTGCACCTGAGATCATTAAGATCTTCAAAAGAGCTGGCTCAGTACTATGGTGCACCCTAAAGCCACACTGATATTTCTCTAAAATGTTAGTGTGATTTAAAAAGTGTCTAATTATTCAAATTGTTGGGATCCAAACTGGTCTTCTTCAGCAGAGATCACACCATCGCTGTTTTGAAGATTGTACAAAAAAGGACTTTGGGATTGTTTTGGTGACTGCATGCGTTTTATAATAATTTTGTTTATTTTGCTCATATAATATTTCATAATTAATCATAAGATTATTTTCCCTCCATTTTCTTTTTAGTTTTTTGATTCCCTCGTTATTTCTCCACGGTGCTATAGGTTTTAATTGTACTTTTTAGTGGAGCTACAGAGTCAGAATCTTGTGCATTTTCTTCACAACAGAAATTAGTATAAAGGTAACATACTGTAGTGGTTAGAGCCAAAAATTCTAAACCTACTAAGCCTACTAGTGTGGTACATTAAAACTACTTCTCAAAAAAGTCAATTTTACCCACCTCTGGTTAGGTCTATGGTCCATGTCTTGTGTAGGAGGTGGACACAGATGCACCAGTCAATTCCCTGCCTCATCTCAAACCATTTTAATTAGTGTTTGGCAGAATACTGATAAAAAATGGCTGAAGTGCCCTGTTCATGACCTGCTTTCAACCCCCTCAAGGTCTGAAGTAATATGTTAAATAATTACATTCAGGTGGAGGAATACAAAAGAGTAGAGAAAAGAGTGTTCTCCTCGACTGAATGTATAAAAAGAGTGTTCTCCTCCTCTCCTTCCTGTAGTCTTCGTCAACGAAGACTACAGGAAGTAGTCGAAACATGTAAAGCAGGTAAACAAAAGCTCTCTGTCTCACAAAAAGAACATTGAAAACAGTTAAACTTAAGAAGACAGTATGAATTTTCACCAAAGAACTTTCAACCTTGTTCAGTTGTAACACGTACAAATTATATGGTCATTTTGGGGTTATATATAAACACTAATAATAATACACTACTAATATTACAGTGAAGCATAGTAACGGTATGTATTACTCCACGACGCTCCTGACTCCCGGAGCTTTGTAGTTTACCGAATATATAAGCCATATATAAGGCGCTCCAGATTATAAGGCGCACTGTTGGTTTTTGAGAAAAATAAAGGCTTTTAAGTGCACCTTATAGTGCGGAAAATATGTTATTTAACCTTGTTCAATGATGTGAATTATGTAATCTGTGATAATTATTGATTTACTTTAGTCTCTCCTATGGCCTTAGCAGCAGTTGTAACCCACAAACTGATTTAATTGTTGCTGTAGGCCAAGGTAGAGACTAAAGTGGATTCATAATTGTGAAAGATTACCCACTTTACATTATCAAAGTGAATTTTAAGCATTTTTAAAATTTCCTTCAAGAATTTCTCATTTTATGAAATCTCCACAGAGTTGACTGATTGGCTTCTATACATATATATTTTCTGTGCAAAAAATTCGCCATATTTCTTTTCTATTTTGTGTCTGCCCATTAGCTGGCAAAGGTCAAGAGCGTATCCAATCTCGGCTAAGTCTTGGAGAAGTAGTTGTAGATCTCACTTACACTTAACTCTGAAATTAATGCTAGGTCAAGGTCGCTCTGTTACATTTTATAACAAGACAGACCTCCGCCAAGGTAGCTAATGCCCCTATATGCACTTTTAAAATAAACAGTTCTAAATATAACCTTCTGTGGGACTGAACACTCCTCCAGAAAGAAAATAGGCCCGTGCTGTTGACAGCAAGGTGTATATCGGCGAAACGGCCCCATATGTCTGCCCCATATGTCTGCCCCATACATCTGCCCCATAAGTCTGCCCCATACGTCTGCCCCATACGTCTGCCACAACTGGCACCAATGGGCAGCTTAATCAGGCATTGTGTGATTTCTAAGGGTTTTAATATTGTTAATGAGCAATTAAGAGGCCCCACCCCCAAACCATGACAAACATGGGAAGGGTCTATTTGACTTTTTTGATTTGTCTGGATGTTTGTGAAGAATGTTTTTGCCAAATTTTGTA
>JAVQKC010047372.1:0-13440 GCA_036025475.1 Philypnodon macrostomus | reverse complement strand
CTGCGGGCCTTATGCAGACCCCTGCTGTGGTAAATGTCCTGGATGGGGGGGAGACTGGTGGCAGTGATTTCCTCTGCCGTTCGCACCACCCTCTGTAGTGCTTTTCGGCTCTGAGCGGTACATAAGATCAAAGAAAGTTTTAAAACTACTACTCTATTCAGGAATCTATAGAGAGTAGAATACAGCTATGGCTTGGGGCTAAATGTGGTCCACATCTTACTGGAAGTGCCTTACAGCAATTTCAATAGGAGATAAACCAGCTTAAACATTTGAGCAGAGAGCAGAGGACATCAGTCTGACAGACCTGTGTCTATACCTTAGTGTGGAGGAGATGTGAGTCTACATGTCATCATTATGACCTCCGTTAGTCCTGGCCCAGTCCAGACACATGCCTGTGAGTCCAGTTCATTGGTCCTTCAAAACGGCCAACAGGAAGCCTCATTTATCAGTGTCTTCTAAAACTACATTTGCCTTCTCTGATCTGCAGTAGCTTTGTCAGGGCCTTCCTCTGCACGTATAAATCACTGTCCGCAAACTGAATCATTCCACTAACCTGCTCCACCATTGTCTCTTCTCTCAATTAGGTTTGGGTTGAGGGAATTGAATTCACTTGACCACTAGAGGTGACCTCTAGTACTGTGTCAGCTGAGAATGTCCAATTGATTTTCTGATTCTACTTTAGACGTATCCATGTATTACACAGAATAGAGCACAATCTGAAGGCCTTTTATCATTATCATTTATAATGGCTATTCCAAAAAACCCTAACAAAGCATCATATAAAGCCTGCTATTTTTTACAGTAGTGTTGTTGTTGGCCCAGTTTGGTATCAGAGAATCACAGATCCAGATTTTTCAGTCCTGCTACCGATCCCGATATCTGGGCTTTGTGGATTGACTGATACCTGTAATATAATATAATAAGACCAGATAATAATTTGTTGTAAGAAACAATGTTATATAATTTAATTTGCCATAATATTTATCTGCTCATAATTAAGATAAAGTATAATAAATTATATCGGATCCAGAATCGGCCTCATTTTCCGATCCACCAATCCAGCTTCTGGGCCTGTATTGGCATCGATATCCGATCCATCCTCTGCGGTAAATAGCCGCATTTTGACAGATGGCGCAGCAGCATGAATGAAATTTGAACTGAAATATTGAGTAAATTAAAACACGGGATGATTATCCAGGTAAAAAACATTACGATCGCATCAAGACTTTGAGATTTTGCTACTGTTTCTCTTTTAACAGCTCTCAAGAAACTGACATCGCCGCATTATCATAAAGGGGAAACAGGAAGTTCAGCCGGGTGACTGTCTGTGTGTGCCTGCCCCACACACTGCTCCGAGTTGTGCTCAAGATGTTACTACAACTACAACTGCTGCTTAAGATCTCAAACACAAGTGCCTCAGCCATTGTGTAGGACCACGTACAGACAACATACCAGAGACCACTTATAATTTTTCATACATCATGCTTTGATGGTGGGAGGCAGATCGTAAACTGAATACAGCTAAAGAAAAATAATTATGATTATGATTTGGACTGGTGGACAACAATAATATTTGGCATGCATAGTAATGTTTTGCTGTTTTCTTTGTGGGCCGCAGTAGCTTAGTTGGTAGAGTGGTCATCTTATAACCAGAGAATTGGCGTTTTGAATCCTGCTCTATCAGGTGCTGCTGTTGTGTCTCTGGGCAAAACAACCTAAAATGTCCATGCATGAATTTGTGATTTGTGTTTGCCGGTGATTGGAAAGGATGCAAGTGCAGCTGTGGAACAGAACTGGCTTACAAACAAGGGATGCATTATTGTTGTTGTTGTTTCTGAAAATGGAATTAATAAAAGAATAGAATTTACCTTTTTTCGAGGCCCCATACATTGTCAAGACGCCATGGATTGGAAACATTTTGGATCTGGGATTAGGAAAACATATATGTTCCAAACAATAAGAATGTGTGGAGTGATTCCCGTGCTCAGAGGAAGGGGTGTATGTGAAGCGGGGGTCAGTGTGATAAGGGTTATTCATGTGAGGCGGCGGTGATATAAGCACACAGCCGAGAGAGAGAGAGAGAGAGAGAGAGAGAGAGAGAGAGAGAGAGCGCGCGAGAGCAAGAGCAAGAGCGAGAGAGAGATCACATCCACAGCTCCCCTCAGATCCCCCAACACCAGCAGAAAAATAGAATTGTGAAAATCAATAATAGCGTGACTATATAATGCTGGGACATTTGTAGCATAGCTGACAGATAACAACACTGATTGGTCGATTCCATCACGACTGTTGTGGAAAAGGACACAATGCCCAGCGAGCTAACATATTGATCTGGGCCAGGCTGTATTTAAGTGTGTTTGGATTTTGCACATTTATAAGCAATTTAGCCTATACAATTGCAAGAAAAAGTATGTAAACCCTTTGGGATTTCTCAGATTTCTGCATAAATTGGTCATACAATGTGTTCTGATCTTCATCTAAGTCACAACAATAGTCTGCTTAAACTAATACCGCATACAAATGATATGTTTTCATGTAAAACATGTAAACATTCACAGTGGAGGGTGGAAGTATGTAAACCTCTGGATTTAATAACTGGTTGACCCTCCTTTGGCAACAGTAACCTCAACTAAACGTTTCCTGCACAACGGTCAGGAGGAATGTTGGACCATTCCTCTTTACAAAACTGTTTCAGTGCAGCAATATTCTTGGGATGTCTGGTGTGAATCGTTATCTTGAGGTCATGCCATAGCATCAGCACCACCGTATTTCACAGTTGGGATGAGGTTTTGATGTTGGTGTGCTATGCCTTTTTTTCTCCACACATAGTGTTGTGTGTTCCAGACTACAGATAGAACATATATTTTTACATATTTTTACATAGCCTATAAAAAACTCAAAAATGAACAAAACTCAACAAAACATTTGTTATTATAAAGATTAGGTATCCAAATACCCAAATATGTAAATAACTCAGTTTTGCCAAAAATGTCAGCTAGAACCATACAGTTCTAAGGGGACAAAATATCTCAGTACTGCTTTTGTTTGCTAGTCTAGACCAATACATAGAATGGTCTATATCTTACCAATATGTAACACCGGTCACTGCCTTGGTGAAGGTCTGTGCTCTTTAAAAGCATCATTTTTGTCCACTAGCTGGCACAATTGTTCTAGATAATTAATCATGACTGATACTATTGTATGTCTGAACATTTATGGAGTGATAACAATTATAGTGTAATGTTTGAGGTGCCAATTGATCTCCACACTATGTGTCTGTTTTTTGGGTTAGTAGTGGACAAACAGTTGCAGTTTTGAGGGTGCGTCCCCCTTCTGCAGAGCCCTTATAGCTGCAGGCTGCATTCTGAGGCACAGAGCTGCTTTAAAGGGTGGACTGATGTGTAAAGAATCCCTCTTAAAGACATAACAAATATATTCTGTTATGGAACTATGGAACTCTCAGCTTACTAAGCTATGTACCATAACCAGTGCACTTGCATTGTATCTATTCATTGTTTAATTTGCGTTTAATGCTGTGAAGCACTATAAGGTACTATATTAATAAATGTTGATTGATTGATCTTTGATTGTGTTTCTGAGATCTTCTAGTTTTTAGAAGTGTAGTACCAGTTTTGTAACAGAAAAATCATAAACACCTTCAGGCATGACATTCTAAAGACATTTCCCATAGCTATTATATATTCATGTCTGTATTAATTTCTTTCAAAATGCAAAAGGATCAACAGTTTTACAATTTTCTGTAAGACTGTGAGCATGTAAACACCATTGGTTTGTGCAGAGAATGAATTCTGTGCATCTGATTGTTCAAACAGCTAGTGTAAACGGGCCTAGACATGCTGTTGTCTTCAGAGGCGCAGTACATTTGGCTGAGGTGATGGCACTTATCGGCCCTCGCTCAGTCATCCTCTCTAAAGTGCACCGTGTTTGGGCTCACACAAAGCCTGTTTGGACGATTTATCAGTGTTTTGTCAGTGGAGCGGCTTATACAGCAGGACAGAAGCGTGATGGATCAGATGAAGCTTAAATTCCATCACAGAGCAGCGTGATAGAGGAGATACAGAGAAATGAGAAAGTGGCCTTGTACTCTGTGTTGGGTGGAAGAGGAGCAGGGTTACAGGAGAGACTTAGACCCACTGCATAGAAAATCCTCCCAGTATCAGTCTGCTGGGTATGATAACTTTTGTATTAGTATCAGGTGAGACCATGGTAAAGCTGAGACAGGGACAACGTTGGTCAGTACATATTTGTACATATTGTGGTTAAAGCTGTAGTCTGGAAGTTTCCTAAAATAAGAAATAAAAAAAAGTAGTAAAGTAGGTAATGTGTCATAATAATTATTTTACTTTAAATAAAATAATACACATTTACTTTTTTGCACTTGAAGAGATATGTTCAACTTGACAATGAACTGGTGGCAGTCTGAGTGCTTCATATGGCTTCATAGATTGTTGAGCCAAGATACTTGACCCATGCACCTTGACTATGTATGAAAGCATTGTGTTGGCATGTGTGGTCAGTTGGAAAGGTTGCTAGTGTGGTTTGACTGCAAATTTAGACTGCATATTACACATATTACTTCATAAAAATCAAGTGACATTAAACATGAAAGGTTGTTTGTGTGCGCAGACCCTTGTGCACATGCTCATATCATGCTTTTGACAGGCCAGGACCAAATCTACTGCTTTCACCAGTGTTATCTTTAGCATTCTTGACAGTAGGTCACCTGTGTCTCTAATATAAGATATATGACTATCCCAAATTAGGTCAGACTGGAAATGTCAATTGTGACTGAAGTGACTCAAATATGGCCCTTCATGACAAAGTTTAGAAGAGCTCAGTTTAAAATATCATTTCAGTACAAAGACTAACAAACTAATAATATAAATATAGAAATCTGTTTGTCTAAGTTAAAACTTTACATACACAAATGCAGAATAAAAAGTGTCTATCTCTTTTTTCATTCTTTAATGTAGTTTGTATTATTTTACTTTTTACAATTATGTCTGGCTTATCTTAAGCTAATATTGATTGTGATTCTTATTAAAATGTCTTCATTCTCATTGTACAAAAAAGTTAAGTGTTTTCTGCATGCGCCCGATCAAGTTTGTGTCTGGTGAAGACAGAGTTGAATAAGTTGGAGCAGTCTAAACAGGTGTCTTCATCCTGTGCTGTGTCTCTAACTCTCTGCTCTCGTTTATCAAAGCCATTATCAGCTCCTCACCGCTCCCTCATCTGCTGTGCTCATATGCCTTTACACCGGGGTGGGGTGGGGGGTGTCCAGGGCTCGGCCGGGCTGTGATTACGTTAGTCCATTCATCTCTATGACAAGTGTCAGTGCCAAGGTGTAATGGAGTCGTGTTTAGTCACTGACCTATGGGTTCCCACAAGACAAGAGGACATGAAGATGGACTAACTGCCTTTCCCATAAATAATCCAGTCAGTTCTTTCAAGGCATAGTCTGTTGGTTTCCTAAAATAAGAAAAAGTTAAAGTTGCACTACCTAAAAAAACAATTCTTTGAATAATGAGCTCCCTCTGTCATGGTTGCACACAAATGTGATGTTGGCTTTTATATCTTTGAATTAAAACCTAAATATAGCTGTGAATAAGCTGTGATTTTGAACTAAAACTTCAGCTCCCTCAAATAATTCCTGATTATTCTAGTTCTTGATAAATGAAGAATGAATCGACCCATCAGAGCGCTTCCATTCTGTGAAAGTGTGATTGATTAAAAAAGTAACACTGGCTCTAAAACAATCAGGTACCGCAGCTTTAAAAAGAACAAATGTCTGTAGAGGCCAGGGGAGGGAAAGAAAAAACTATTGGTCACATTGGTAGCCCACACAAAATCTGATTTGATGTAGCTGTAGGGGCTAGGGGCATGACAAAAGTAAAATAATAAGTATGACAGATCATCTACTTTACATCATGGAACAGGTTTAGATAAAGCTGTTGTTTTTTTTTTCTCTAAAATAAATAAATAATACAAATAAAAATCCTATGAACCCTTATGAATTGAAGCTCTTTTTATATAACCCTGTCTTTCTGTGTGACTTTGAGAGACCAGTGATACATAAAGCACATGATTTCCCCTCATACTTCTCCACATCCACAATAAAGCCCACTTCTATATCTGCAGCTCAGCTCAAATGTAAAAACTAACTCCCTGGTTAATGGCTCTGACAGTATAAACCAGGCATGAGTGGTGAAGTTAATTGAATGTGTTGTGATTCTGTTTCCTCTAGTCAGCACAAATGTGGGCTTTAGCCGCTGCAAAGGATGATGGGAATGTTGGAATGATAAGTGTATCAGCTTAAGAGGACAGGACCTGACAAATCCAGCATTCAGTATGGCCACAACACCACCCCAAACCAGCACTGTACAAATCTGTCTCTGCCATCATGGTATAAATAGGACAAGTGGTGATACAACAGCGAAAAAGTAGTGGACTAAATTAGGGTGTATTTATATTAAGTGGTACTGCAAGGGTCTTGTTAGTGGAGGCATAAAATATTGATATTACAATACACTGTGATAGTTTCTCTACAAAATTTAAATCTGGCAGTATCTAAGTTGTGTTTCTTATTTTTAGTTGAATTATTCATAGTTCTAATTGTTAAAATAACTGAATCTCATAAGAAGAATACAGTTGTTGATATTGTATCATGTATAGCAGTAAATTGTGAGCTACCCCGTGATTCCCAGCCCTTGTACATGTTAAATTCCAATAGCTTGCCTGTATACATTTTAGGCACTATTTTTTTTTCAATTCTATTGATTGACTGGAATTGGTTTGGTGGAATGAGTAAGTCTCTGTATGTTACTGCTGACAAATAAACAGCCAATCAGAGCTCTGTGTGGTAAAATGACCAGCCGTACTGTAAAACTTTAGGCCTCCAATGAAAAAAGTACATATTTCTTGTTGGACTGATTTACTGAAGTAAACTGGGACAATAAAAGATCTTTCATGAGAATGTTTAGGACTTTAGGACACCCATAGCTTTAAGAATTAAAGACTTGGTTTGGTTGTGTGTGCCCACCTAAGGCCGATAGTAGTTGTGTTAGACTCCCTAGCAGGAAAAAGTCAAACAACAATGAATATATACATTTTAGTCCCAGGTAAATGTCTACTCTCACTATAAATAAATATAAAGGCAAAGTCAAGACAATTGACAAGACAATCAGTTCAGAAATATAAATTGGTGCAACATTAGAGTTTACGTTGAAGTTACCTAAACATTGTTTACAGTAATCATCTTCCTTGATATGTTTCTGTAAGGCAAACTTTTCTATGTGTAATCAGCAATGTCAGTGATGTGGGAGTGCCCAGAGAGACAGCCCCAGTGTTATACATAAGCTCCAGTTAAACCCAGAGCCTCAGGGCTGACTGTAATGAACCATTTTATCTCTTAATCAAACCCTTGATCAGTGCTATATACTGTAATGTACTGACTACTGTGAGATAAGAAATACTCTGCAGTTTGGATACAGCCTAAAGAATAGGGCTGCTGTCAACCAAAGAAACTAGGCATGTGCTGTCGTCCCCGACAGCAAGGTGTATATCGGTGAAACGGCCCCATACATCTGCCTCAACTGGCAATAATGGGACTTTAATTAGACATTATGTGATTTCTAAGGGTTTTTATATTGTTAACGAGGAATTAAGAGGCCTCGCCCCCAAACCATGACAAACACTGGAAGGGTCTATTTGACTTTTTTGATTTGTCCGGATGGTTGTGAAGAATGTTTTTGTAAAATTCCCTAAAATGGTTCATATGGGACCAACATGTCAAAGAGGTACTTTGGTGCTAAGCCATGGAGAGACTGCAGAGCTGTTTTAAAGTCTATTCTCTGAGTGACAGGAAGCCAGTGCAGAGACCTGAGGACAGGACTTATATGGTCATATTTTCTGGTTTTAATCAGGACTCGAGCAGCAGCGTTCTGGATGTACTGCAGCTGTCTTACAGCTCGTTTGGTGAGTCCAGTGAGCAGGCCGTTACAGTAGTCTATATACCTGACTTCCCCATTTCAATCCAAAATGGCCGATTTCCTGTTTGTTGTAGGTTGAGGCCATAATAATATTTTATGTTGGGTACACTGTGGAGAATCACTGTACCAAGTTTCATTGCTCTCTGACAAAGTAAGTGTGTCCAGACTCCCATAGGGGTAAAAAACATGAGACATTCTTTATTTCCATCCATCCATTTTCTTGCTTGTCCGAAACCGGGTTGCGGAGACAGCAGTCTAAGCAGGGAACTCCCGCCTTCAACCGCCACCTGATCCACATTGCACCATGGTGGTGGGTCCACAGAAGGGCCTGACAGCGTGTGCACGGGCTGGGACTCGAACCACCGTCCGTCCGGTTGAAGGGCGAGCATCCGCCCACTGCACCACCGCTGCGGCTGACATTCTTTATTTGACCTCTGTAATTTGCCTATGTACATTAAATATACACTAGCCCGGATCACTGTGCCAAAATTCATGCTATTTTATTGATGTTCAGCAGGAATAATGGATCAATTAATGTGCTTCAGGGCATTAATTAGTGTATTAATTAATTGCCATTAATCATAGAAGTACTATCCTCAATCCAGTTCTGCATCTTCATGATATGTAACTGTCCAGAAAAGTTAAAAAAGACTTTTTGAGTTATTGCGTTCAGAGTTGAGATCATAGAGGCCCCGCCCCCAATCCGCGACAAACATGGGAAGGGTCTATTTGTTTTTGTTTTTTTGTTTTTTGTGAAGGATGATTTTTGAGAAATTTAGTAAATTTCCCTAAAATGGTATGTACCTGTGTGCAAATGTTGAAACTGATCCAGCAATTTGTTTTTGAGTTATCGCGTTCACATCTAGGATCTGCGGATGCAGACCGTCATGATTCCATAATATCGTCGTTTTGCCGATATAATAATCAGAAGTCTTGTCCTGCACAGTGATTAGTCAACATTATTAGAAGACCACTTCGTTGATAACACAACTAAAGACCGTCCGCCATAGTAAATAAACACAGGCTAGTATGTAGTATGAACATTTCCTCTTTAGTGTGCATTACTTTGTTTCATTTCCTTTCTCCTTTACGTTTGAGGTCACCAGAGCAAATCATCTGCCTCCAAGCGTGCAGTCATATGGATACTGTTTGTTTAAAATTTAGATTTCTATTCAATTAAGATATATATATATATATATATATTTTTTGTAGCCCTATTTCAATGATCTTTTCCACACAGTCTTTCTCCAGCAGCTGTTTCACTGGCTGCCCGTGCCCCGTGCGGAGGTCGTTCCAGCACCGGTGATGGCCTGGCTGCTGTGGGCTAAACCAGGATGGAATTGGCTCGCTCTAATCCTGCTCCTCCTTTTAGAAGCTTGGACTAAATCCTCCGTCAGCAGGAGAAACAGCCCTTCCAGCTAATCCTGCAGCTACTCAGGAAGTCAGAAAAAGATGTGGAAAAGAGTGGTTCACCAGCACCCGTGCACCATTGGCCGCTCCAGAACACAGTGATTATCACAACAGCACAGATTACTCCACACACACAAGCCCCAGATGTGTCCAACACTGACAGCTGGTTGTGTGTGGTTTAAGAATGTGGCAGTGACAGGGAGCTCATACAAACATGCTGCATTAAGTAGAATGGAGGATATTGTTGTCTACTGTCACTGGAATATGTGAGAGATGTGGAAGGAGCAGAAACAAACAGGCCTTGAAGCTGTAGTCTGTATGTTTCCTAAAACAAGAAATTGTTCAAGCATTTAAAAAATACTTAGCCAAGTATTTGAGATTTATTTTAGTCCCTCCCCTGATCTCAACAGCAACATCCAGTGTTGAAACATAACAAATTATAAATACTTTATTTAAGTACAATTTACAATTATTTAGTTAGCGCTTGAGTGCAACAAAATCCAATCTGATGTTACTGTAGAGGCCAGGGGAGGGACTAAAGTAAAATAATTACCAGGCCTGTGCTGTCGTCCCCAACAGCAAGGTGTATATCGGCGAAACGGCCCCATACGTCTGCTCACCAACGGGCACCTTAATCAGACATTGTGTGATTTCTAAGGGTTTTGATATTGTTAACGAGCAGTTAAGAGGCCTCACCCCCAAACCATGACAAACATGGAATGTGATTTTTTTTATTTGTCTGGATGTTTGTGAAGAATGTTTTAGCCAGATTTTGTAAAATTCCCTAAAACTACATTCTTCTTTCAGTCTATATGGGGCGCTATAGAGGTAACTGCCATCATATTGGTCAGATGTGTTCAAGGCTGGGGGGTAATTAGGTATTTCAGGTTTGAGCCTAATCTGGCAAAGTATGTGCAAGTTAGAGGCTGTCAAATATACCTGACCTCCCAATTTCAATTCAAAATGGCCGACTTTCTGTTTGTTGTAGGGTGGGGTCAAAATAATATTTTATGTTGGGTACACTGTGGAGAGCAATGAAACTTTGTACAGTGATTACTGTACAAAGTTTCATTGCTCTCTGCCAAAGTAAGTGTGTCCAGGGACCCATAGGGGTCATAAAATGGGGGCGTTATAGAGGCATTCTTTATTTGACCTCTGTAATGTGCCTTAAGTATACAATGTGCCAAAATTCACGCAATTTTGTTTATGGCAGGATTATTGGCTCAATAAATGTGCATTAAAAAAACATAAATTTCTGAAATATTTAATTGTCATGAATTGTAGATGTACCAAACTCAATCCAGTTCTGCGTCTTCATGATATGTACCTGTGTGCAACAGTTGAAAAAGATCCAGACTTTTTGAGTTATTGTGTTCACAGTTTTGGCCCGCAATTAATTAATTACCTAATTAATATTCATCAAAGAAGTACCCAAATTCAGTTTCAATTCACTTTGTTTTTTTAGTTATCGTGTTCACAGCTAGGATCTGCGGATGCAGTCGTGGACCGACGTGATTCCATAATATCGTTTATCCGATATAATTATGACAGATTACCTGCTTCACATCCTAGAACATTTTTCTTTTTTCAATACATTTTCTTTATTTTAGGAAACCTCCAGATTATAGCTTTAATTTCTGGAGAGAGAAAGAGAGAGAGAGTATGAGTGTAAACCCAGATTTCCACTGCATGCGCTCCGCTCCACCATGCACTTCGTTGCAGTCCCTCATTTACTCTGCATTCGCTCAGCTCTGCTCCGGTGACAAAGCCCAGGGCTGCTTGTAGGAGCATGCATAGGAATCGAGAGATCAACTATGAAAAAGCTTTTGATGAAGACACAATCCAAACAAAAACAACTTTGTAATCAGTAGATGGACGTGTACACGGAGCACAACACCCATGTGTATTTGCAGATTTGAGATCTTTAATGTGTAATTGTGTCTGTTTTAAAGTGAATCTGTCTTAATAAGAACTAAGAACTAAAAGAATTAAGAATGTTTCTGGAATCTACAGGCCATGTATTTAACAAGCGTACTTGTTCTTGTGAATATTTTGGCCTGATGGCAGAGTGGAGTTCGTTCTGCCAAAGCCACATACAGTGGAAATTGGGGGTAAGATAAAAAGAGTTAGTCATCATTAGTTCAAAGTAATATTGCTCAAGTACCAAAACAAAGTAGTCATCCAAATACTTTTATAGCACTTTCTCATACACTCAAAGATGCTCAAATTGACTTCCATTCAAAAATTAAAAGACTTAAAGAATTTAAATCAACCGATAACTAAAAAAAGTATACAGCATACACTATTAGGTTATTAACAACTGCATGAATTAATAATTACTTAAGTGCCAGATTCTTACCTTAAACATGTCCACAAATCTAGAAAATATTTATGTGTGAATGAGAATGTGTAAAAATGTTGGCCCTGAGGATTTCATGAACTCTTTTGCGTACTATTTGATGGTTTTCAGATGATATTTGCAGATTTGTGTCAGCTATTTTCAATAATGTGTATCAACCAGGTCAAGTGTCAATGTTTTGATTTTGTTCCCTTTATGTCTTTTAAAAACAAAAAATAAAAATAAACTTGAGCGGAGATCTTTGACTCTTATCAACACACTTCCCGCAGTTTCCCACGTCTATTTAAAGAAATACATTTTTCTAAGACTTTTCAACCAATTGTGATGAGTATTTCAAAGAGCTGTATCTTGCCAGTGTTAGTGTGAGACAATGTAATTTGATATACAGCGGACCTGAAATATGGGTGGACAAACTGTGGGCCGGGGTCACATTTGGTCCTTTCGGTTTTTTAATCCATCGTTCTTAATTCCTCATATCATCACACATACACTGCAAAAATCTTGCCTACGGCGTCAAAATTGGGTAGAGCCGACACAAGCAGCAAAGATGAACAAAGCGAGGTAAAACAGACTACTTACTTGTGAGCGTCTTAAAAGATCAGCCAGTGCCTACTGTTTTAGCTTTTCAACAGCACTCCCTCAGGCCAACACATGAACTGCTCTGTTGGTACAAGCTCTGAGACGGTAGTGTATGAGTCTCATAAACCTTAAAACAGTCACTGCAAAGTCTACTAAATAAAGCTGTCGATGTTGTATTTATTTCATTCCCAGTGGCGTAAGATAATAATGAGGGGGCCCAGTGCACATTTTCTGAATGGGCCCCTAAGAGTTTAGCTCAGTAAGATGATCTTTTCATGCTTTAAATTTACAAAAAGTCAATGTAATTATATCGGCGAAACGACGATATTATGGAATCATGTTGATCCGTGTCCGTGTATTTTAATGAGAATATATATGTTTGTGAAATGGTTTCAAATTGGGGCATGCCATTTTACAAAAATTGTGTAAGAAATCTCTTTATATGTATAAAATTTGAGCCACAAAAGGACTTTTCTCTTCTTCTAGATCTAGAAGTGTTTTTTGCCCCCCCGCTGTCCACAGTGATTAATGCTATATGCTCCTCTCTGAAAGGCTGCAGCTGAACAAAGGCAGTTTTAAGTGGACATTAATTGCACAAAGGGCCTGTCTTGTGAAGGACAATAGGCCTGAACAGCTTTTATTCAACTATCACTGTTTCTGCCCAAAGGTAACACGCCACAGGGCTTTATTCTTAACCTTCACTTGGAGTGTTCTGCCCCGTTAGTTTTGAACACAAAGTCAAAGGGTTATTTTGTACAAGTTGGACCATTTTAACTATGATGTGATTGGTACATTAAGCTTTAATTTTAATTGGTATGGAAATGTACAGAAAACATGATATTTTTAATCCATCGTTCTTAATTCCTCAGAGACAAAGAGAAGATATATTCTGCTCAGAGACCAGAATATAGCTGTGTAGTGAGGTATCTAGTGTAGTGGGTTAGGGTTAGTGAGGTATCTAGCCCCTCACAGGCCTCGCTCACCTGACAGGTTCTTTTAGCTGATGTAGAGTGTTGGAGAATCATTCAAAGATGCTCTGGTAGAATAATATAGTTTATTATAAAACAGAGTAAAGCCAATTAC
>JAVQKC010047370.1:0-11026 GCA_036025475.1 Philypnodon macrostomus | reverse complement strand
CAGATGTACGGGGCGATGTATGGGTCAGACGTACGGGGCAGGCGTACGGGGCAGACGTATGGGGTCGTTTTCGCCGATATACACTTTGCTGTCGGGGACGACAGCACAGGCCTTGTTGTTGAATAGTTTTCTGTCTGTGTATGTCTAGCCATACAACTGGGCATTTTACTCTGTCCATAGTTATGGTCCAGGCAACCATCTCTAAAGTGAAGTAAGATTAATGAATATTATTTTGAAATAATAGTGCTTACTAAAGTGCTTCTTTCAACATTCCCAAACTTGGCAACAAACCTGAATTTCGCGTGTTTTCTTTCGACCTAGCCTAACCTTACTTCAATGAAGAAGAGAGGGACAGTTTAACCAACGCGTGTGCACCGGGGCAACAACCACAGCCTCTGCACACATGGTAAAGTCATTTTCACCTCGGCCGCAGTGGGATAGGGAGGCCACATCCACCCTTCACTTACCCCTCGCATCAAAAAAATCATATTATTCAGCCTATCTAAAGCTGGGACATATCATCGCTGAGAGCTGAAAAGCAGCTTTTGTCTCTGGCGACCCTTGTGGCCCCGTCTGTCGGCTCTATCAGCAAATCATAAACCATCCTCACGACTAGAAGCAGTTGAGTCGAGGGACAAGGCAATGAAAAAGGGAGGACAAGACAACAAGATGAAAGGGGCTAAAGTAAACTTACTGGATTTCAGGCCAAGACAAACATTGGATTTTTCTGACAGTATAATTTACAGCAGGGATTTAGCCCCACTAATGCATTGAGAGCATTATTTAACTTCTCATTTCATTTGTATATGTCAGGTTTTGCAGTGAAGTGTCTCTTCCCATAGAGGCCCACAATAGAAGCCCTAAGATGATATGTTATCAGTTGTGTTTTTGGGCCTGTGCCATACCATTTAGCAGAAAATGTGATTGAAATGAGTGAATTTAACCAACTCAACAATTCAGATTTGGTACTGTATACCTTTCTACCTATTCGTTACAATGAAGAGATGACGGAGAAAACAGGCCCCCCAAAATACATTTTATGTTAGAGCTATTTTGATGCTGAATAAATAATAGGAGCTACAACGTGATATGTTATCAGTTATGTTTTTGGGCCTGTGCCATACCATTTAGCAGTGGCTTCCAGAAAAGGGAGCCTCCATCAGCGGTTATCTCTGTACTGAAATAAGGCCCTTAGTTGTCACAGACACCCCATTCTTATCCAAGTTAGTTTTCTCTCTACATCTTAACATTCTTGATCTCTAAACAGGCATTCCTCTTTGGCATATCACGTTTGTCACTTCCGTCTTCATCCCGTCTCATGTCTTCTCTTGCCCAGACAGGAAGAATGATACCTTTTTAGCCGGGAGTAATTTAAGGCGCTGTGTCTATCAAAGCAGGTCTCGCAACCAAGATTTAGAAGGATTACTGCCTCTCGCTCTTAACCTGCCATTTTGGGATTTCCAGGTTTAACACCATTTCAGGCACAAGATAAACAAGTCTACAGTCGACACACTTGGGGTACTGTTACATTGGCTCTGGTTCAACAATGTGTAAATGTAGAGGTTTACATAGACTTATCCATTGTGTCAACTATATACACTCACTGGCCACTTTATTAGGTATAGCTTGTACCTAATAAAGTGGCCTTGGTTTGGTCATATTCTGCTGTAGCACACCTGCTTCTCGTTTTGTCAGTTTGTATGTTCAAAACTAGCCTTCAGATCAGATGTAACAAATGGCAAGCTATCTCAAACAAACCAATCTCTAACCTCTTGCATCAACAAGTCATTTTTCCCACATAACTGCCGCTCACTGATTATTGTATCTTGATATATTCTCTATACATGTATGTATCCAGGTAGATAATCAATTTCTGAAATGCTTAGACCCTCCCGTGGACCCACCACCCGCGGGAGGTACCATGGTGCAATGTGGATTGGGCGGTGGTCGAAGGCGGGAGTTCCCTGCTTAGACTGCTGCCTCCGTGACCCGGTTTCGGACAAGCGGAAGAAAATGGATGGATGGATGGATGGATGAAATGCTTAGAACATTCTACCTGGCACCAACAACCATACCATGTTTAAAGTTACTTAAAACAGCTTTCTTCTTCATTTGAGCATGGTTCTCTAATCGCTATCTAATCTCTAGATAGGTGACCGGAAATTTCCTCGTCAATTTATGTCTTTGAGTAAGCTCTGCAACTAACTGTCCACTTAATGCGCATAGTGGCTGGCACAGGCTACAGTCATCCATAACCAGAATAAGAAGAAAAAAGGTGAATAAAAAATATACTAGACTTCTTTGATATGCACTAATATGTAAATCCTCTACCAGTCACATGCTGTAATGCCTTTAAGCTTCTATTCCATCATCTGAATCATAGTGTCAGTGGCCAGTTTGGAAAGCCCCTGTTTCACCACAAACTATGGAGTTCAAGTGCTTGTACCATTGAACACCCACACACTTAAGTGCCCCGAAAACATGTTGGTGAACGCCTTACTGGCCATTTGGACTCTCTGTGGCTGACCCTGGCAGCTCTATGTAGTGGGAAAATGCCCCTATTGGGATCTATAAAGCAGCCCATGCACATCGGTACACTTCTTTAAATCTGACAGACACACACATCTCAGTCCCATAAGTGCCACTAGACCACCCGGCTGTTCAACATGGACTCAAAGCCTGGTACAAGACGTAATTTAACTTATGTCATCAATTCATT
Organism: Philypnodon macrostomus; assembly: GCA_036025475.1. Classification (NCBI taxonomy): domain Eukaryota; kingdom Metazoa; phylum Chordata; class Actinopteri; order Gobiiformes; family Eleotridae; genus Philypnodon; species Philypnodon macrostomus. The sequence goes on along the minus strand of JAVQKC010047370.1, from coordinate 8,307 downwards.
GTTTTGTTTTTTTACTATTCAGTCCAATGTGTTTGACTGTGTTTGTGGAAATGTTTGTAATTGAATCATCCCATTACCTCTGTTTGGGTAAGTTTATTATGTCTTTTTTGGGCACCATCAAGAGTCAAAAGGACAGTACACAAAGGCTGCTATTGTTTTTCAAGAGCAAAAGCACAAATGATATGCAACCTTCTAGAGAATCTACTGATCCAGCTTATTCGCTCCTGACACCGATCCAGGGCTTTGTGGATGGACCGATACCTGATATTCACCGATATCAAAGTAAAAACTATAGAAATAATAAACCTAAAAATTAATATAACTTACCAGATGGCCCTCAAAATGTCTTATAACTTATACAATCTTACAATATTGCTTATAATTAGGCTAAAGTATAATAAATGAAATCGGCTCCAGTATCTGTTATTGTTATATGGGTCATATATATCATGTTTATAAATTAGTTATTGACTCTTTTTTTTTTATATAGTTTTCCAAATAAAACTAAAGCCTGAACTAAACTGAAATGCTTTAAAGCTTCATAATTGAACATAATTAGATTTCTTACACATTCTAGGACTTAAATAAAGCTGACTTGCTGACCTTTAGCACTTGTCAACTCCTGATAAGGCAAGAAAATGGGTATTTCAGGAGTTGGGTGCTACTCTAAAAATGACATATATCGTTAATTGGGTTGTCCACTTTTTCTTTTGTGGGTGGGATAAGCCCTAATAACTATATTATATATAATTTGAAATAGTATTTTAGCTTGTGCAGTTGTACAAAGCTACAGCATCAGCAATAACAAATAATTGCCGTTTACGAGATGGTAAGATTTAATTAGTGATCACTTATAGTTGTCAGATCCTTAACTGAAGTGGGCCCAGTGTACGTGAATGGCACAAAAGCAAACAAGAGAGTTAATAAAAGAAAGGGTTCAGGGGTATGTGCAGGGGGCTGTGCTTTTATGAGCCGTGGAGAATGGTCTGAAGCAGCAGAGGACTGAGCTGCTGCTGGTGTGGGTTTGAATAGGGGGACCCTGTGCCCCCTTAATGTGGAGTGAATAACTTCTGACCTGACACGGGAGGAGCTGAATGGAAGGTTAGGATGGTTGTGTTATCTAGTTATCTATTCTTTTGTAACCCAGCATATAAATTGTGATGTATAAATTGTTCATTTCTATTCATTCCTTGTTAATTACATTACAACATAGATACTTACAGTATAGTGCAAAAGACCGTGGGGCCTTATTTGCATGTATGTTATTTGTAGTTAACTTCAAAATGTCTCTCATTGCTCCTGTGTTTAATCTACCTGCACTTCATAGTATAATATCATCTTTATAATCCTGCTGAATATGATCCTCCCGCTCGCTACAGGGGCCCTGACATGTTTTGGGGGAAAATCCTGGCGAAACCTGGACCTGTGTGAACCCTGTAGGACCAGACTTTGTGTATGAATGATGTGGTCCCAGTGGCTGTGGGGGATTTGGCCAGTATGGGTATCAGAGAACGGGGCAGCTCAAGCAGAAAGAGTGAAGCAGAGATGGGGTTAAGTGGAGGCAGGTGTCCCATGACAAACCTTACAACCCCCCACCTCCCCAGGACCGGCCCAAGTCCTTCGAGACCAGGTCTAAACCAGGCCAGAAACCAGGCACTTGTTAGTCTCTTTTCTCCCAAGCCTTTGTCAGTCTGATCTGATCTAATCTCTAAAGTAAATTGCACCCCTTTCTTTTTTATCTAAAGTTGCTTTCCACTTATTTGCCTCGTGTTGCTGCAGGACCACCTGGCTTTGTGGTTCAATATAGTATTAAATAAATCAAGCAAATGGACAGTTTTCCCACCACTGTTAAGTGCTTGACCCAGCTGCACAATTACATCTTTAAAGTGTTTTGTTGATTTTTATTCATTTAAAAAAATTATATTTTCTAAAAATATAAAGTTCTAGCTGTAATATGAAGCCTTGACTTTTTAAAGTGGATTTACTCAAAAGTAAGAATGCAGATAGAACCTTATCATTCTAGCTATAGAAATGTTTTACATTTGTAAACATTAAACTATTTCTGATTGTTTGCCTGTATCTTCCTGTAGTTTCAATTCAGTATAATATCATTTTCTGTATTTCCTATAATGTGTTACAGTATTTGTTACCATTGTCTGACTTGAAAGTTGGGGATCTATAAATTAAGCTTTTAGTATTCCTGTATTGGAATTTGTTTCTTTGAGTAATTTGAACTAAATCATAATTTGATAAAAATTATCTAGTAGTTAGTGTCGAGTTTTTGAGCTTTTGAAGCAAAAGACCCATATGAATGTGTTATGGTGGTCTTCCCAAAAACACATTTATGTTCTAACTATAAAGTGTCTAGTCAAAATACGAGTCGGGAATTGTCATTGTCCATGAAGTATCTTCAAATCTACCAAATGCTGCCCATGATGACGTTGTTATATTATTTTTAATGTTAAATAGTTTTAAGTCTTTACTTGTGTTCGTGCTTCTGAATGCTCCGGCAAATTAGTGAAAACCTGAAAGAATGGCTTCGATGTCTGAATTGGTTCACCATTAGTACATATAGTATAGCTCCAGCCTATGGTCTGCATTAGCTCATGTTTTGTTCATCCTGTATATCTTGTATAAGATGTATAATATATCTATATATATCTTATATAACAGTACACATGCCCTGTGGCCATACATACACACATTTCACATGCCTGTCTTGTCACATGCTTTGCAGAAGATTCCCTCTTTTCTAAGTACATTACAGTGCAGCTCATCCAGTCATTTATATTGACAATAAGGATGTTATGTCAACAAGCAACAACTCAATGGGCCATACGGCTCAAGCACTGTGTCGTAACCTTTAAAACCAGTTAATGTCACTTTAGAACTTCATTTGTAAAAAATGAAATTGTTATACTTTACACTTTTCTATGTTGCATGAGTGATTTATTAAACTCTTCCCTTCATGTATACACTTTTCAAATAAAATATATTACATTAAAATGTTAAATTAAACTCACAACACATCAAACCTAATGTTTCCCCCAAAATGCAGACACAGAAAAAGACAGACATCAACCGCTGAAAAAGTACAGTTTATGAAAAGAGACGGGCCAGGGCCGAGAAGCAGCCCATCTCTCCTTCTTCTTCTAGGTGTGTAATTCTGGATCTGATCTCAGTGGTCTCCTAACCATAAAAACTGAAAAATATGATTTTTGAAGTCTCAACTCACCAAATGGTTACTATCACGGCCCCTTCCTCTCACCTGCAGGGCGGTTCCTTGTGCATGCAGAGGTGGGCTCTTTGTCAGCTCAATTACAGGGCTCAAACCAACCGACCGACAGCACCTCTCCAGTTTGGAAAAGCAGACAGGAGCACAGTTAACACAATTAAACTAGGTGCTGGAAGGTGTGGAAGCAGTCATAAAGTAACATTGAACACTGATATGGACTTTGTAAATGTAAAAGTGAAACATGAAATACAATTTTAACAGGTTTCTGACTAAAAACTGACCCAAATCAAAGTTCAGCTGGCCACATTGAAGTTTGTCATTGATATGGTAAATGCTTATGCTATGTATATATATACTTGGTGCAGTATTGTTAAATATTACAGATTTAGTCGATGGATAAGTTTGAAAATTGTGTTTTCATTGCTCTTTTTTGATCAAAAATACATCAGTTTGATCAAATACCTGGTTTATATAATTTTTGTAGATTTTACTCGGCTCTGTAGATGAAGCATTTGCCATTTTGACTTTGATAAACAGTGATGGAGGTTGATTGCTGATGGTTTGTTTGACTTGAAGTCTCTCTGTGTTGAAAGTATTTTGTCGCTCCGAAGGTTTGACAAGTATGAACCATAAACAAACATGGACAGACAAGCTAGAATTCTAGAAACTCTGATGTCAGTTACATACGGAATATTACACCATGACAATGTATTATAATTCAATAATTCTACTATTGCAATTTATTAACATTTTATTGATGTATTAATTTTGACAATGAATCAAAAACTGCACTAGTGTTTTTAACATACTGTATATTTATTAGAGATTTTTCCATCATCAACAGAAGACACACCACACTGATACCAAAATTCCTTAATTGTTTTATTTTACTTTTAAGCAGTCAAAATAGAAATGTGTGCATTCAATTACCACAGACTATTTCACATTGATATGATTGAAGAAATACAATCTAGAATGTGTTTCGCTATTGAGGCATTCTTTATTTGACCTCTGTAATTTGCCTATGTACATTAAATATACAATAGCTCGGATCATATCATAATCCTTAATTAATTAATTACTTAATTAATATTAATCATAGAAGTACCAAAATTAATCCAGTTTGGTGTCTTTATGATATGTACCTGTGTGTTAAAGAATATATAAAATTATAATTAGCAAATAATCAGGCAGAACAAAAATCATCTAAGATCACATTTGACAGTCTCATGTGGTTTGGACGTGGTGAAACAGCCCCAAAGCTGTTAAAATGGATTAAATTAGGCAGACCAGTTTTATTGCTGCAAGAGCAAATTTTAGTGCAATCCCACATGAGTCCCCAATGAGGGAACAGTCTCAAACCAGCTGTTTGTGGCACATATATAAATGTGTGCTTAATCTTGAGCAAAAATCAAGGAGTTGTCTTGGTGATGGTGGCCTGTAGGCATAGTCTTGTTTGCCAAAAATATAGTTTGGAATAATATTGTCTCTGGTAAATAGCAGGTTTTGGAATGTAGAGAATTAAAAAATTTAGAAAATGGCAAATCATGCTTAAAGCATGAATCTGGTCGCATGATTGCCCCTTTGGAAAGAGAAAATTAATATTTATCAAAATGATTAATCTTTACAGTTTTGGATTGTAGATTAATCTTGCACAATAAGAAAAAAACATTCTGCTCACATTGGAGCATTATACCATCAGCTAATTAGACAATTAATCATTGTAAGAGATTTGAATTTCTGTCTGACTGGGTTTTTTTCTACGCTCTACAAAATGACACACTTGCAACTGTGTTTAAGCAACAGTGTCAGGGTAAATAGATCAGGGGATTATTTCAATGCATTTGCTGCATTGAAATTCAGTGCTAATTAGTAAACAGGGGTGTTATGAAAGCTAAGCTGTTGGGACGCAGATGAGCTACTGCAAGAGCACTTGAAAATGTGGTGATGTACAACACTTTTGTTATGAAGTAGACACTCCTTTCCTCCCTGCTGACTCTTTATGCAAACTAAAGTCAACCATGTGGAAACTTGCTCCACGCTGGCAACTCATCATGTTCTTCTGTGTGCCACACATTTTAATGTGTGGCACACAGAAGAACATCTACTAAGTTGTGTCGTAAATAAACGTGTTTCCATCTTAATTACAGGTTTTAAATAACAAAGATAAAATACATCCTTTCCAAGCGTGCATCTGAACAACTTTACTTGAGATGTACCATAGGGAATAAACAACTGATGAAAGATATGCCAGTACATCTACTTCTCTTCTGGGCACTTTCATTAGAGACAAATCCTCTAGCTGGATACAACAATGTGCCATAAGAATTATAGACAGTACTGCAGTCACACTTAAAAAATGGCCACATAGCTGAAAGACCAATGTTTACAGAATATTGTACTTGTGCAAACAGCCCCAGGAGAGCTCCCAGAGTGCATCAGTACCAACTCTTTCACACGCAGGCAGCTCGTGACATGGTGCATTGACCAGGGGTTCAACATTTGGCCATTCCTTGCACACCAGTGGGTAGTTCCTCCTCGCGTGTCAGAAAAATTTTTATTGCTGCATTTTGGACAGATGCTACTAAACCTGAGGTCAACTTTCAAATTAAATGCTGGATGGCCCCTTACCAACACTGAAACAATATTTATGTGAATAAATAAATATATTCTAAATATAGTATTATCTGACATACACTCCTACTCAATGTATTCAATGTTTACTCAAGTCAAAACATGCACCTACTGGAATAAATCTTAAAATATTACGTGATAATATTATTTTGATCACAGCAAAGCCTTAACACAATTACATAACACAATATTACCAACTAGTGGGTGAATAAACACATCCAGTACCGTAATAAGAGCAGGTGCAAAAGCCATTTCAAAAGTGTAATTGAGTTTATTACAAAAGTCTGTCAGTCATCTTAAAAGCAGCAGACACCGAAGCAATTACAATAGGTCTCTTCTGCTTTTCCCAACATGGCCTGTTAAAATAAAACCAACACAAAATATAAAACTTGATTTTCCGTGAACTTCAGAAGGCTTTCATCGCTCCTTTGTATTAATCAACCCCACACTGCGACAGGCTTTCAAAATTATTCCACTATAAAATCACACTTATAATACTTTATTCTTTCTAAGAGCGCTATTTCAGACCAGCCATATCTTTAATTATAGTCTTGAGAGAACTAAACAACCTTGAAGAACATACATATTCAATGCTCTCGGTTTTCCTCCCCCTTCCCCAGGAGAAAGCACTTAGAATTTCAGTACATGTTGGCTAGGATACATGTGTCTGTCTGTTTTCTGCAGTGAAGAAAATGTTAATAAAATATATCTTGAGGCATTGTGTGGTGAAGAAGCTGGACAAACAATTCAAAGGGTTATTAACATGCTCTCATTCATATTTTAAAGCCAGTCTGAGACTTTTTCTCGCCTCTACAACTAATAAGTATTCAGCTCGGAGATGTTTAAATGTCTCTGCAGTTTTAGCTTCTCCCAAAATACGCAGAATTACATCCTTTAGATTGTGACCCACTGAAATGCTACTCTCCAGATTGATTTGTAATAAATTATCCATACTGAAAAAAGGAGCAGGCTTGTTTTGGTGCTAGAAGGAAACCGCTAAGACCTAGCGCTATACACACACTAAAGTCTAGCCAAGAGATTTCCAATTATTTTTTGTAAGGGATAATAAAAGATTTGTTTGCAGTATACAGACGGTATGCATTTTCGTATAGCTCAGAGTGAAACAAGGTCAGGACATAGTGAGTGGGTTGCCTAATGCTGCCTAACGCTGGTATTTCAATCCCCACCTGCCTGGTTCATACTGCAATTCGTGGACAAGAAACCCACATTGCCTTGTATGAGTGTAATCAACATGTCATCTAGGCGTCATTACAGCAATGCTGATTTGAATATGCCCACTGGCTAAGTATGTAAAAAAATAAATAAATACAATTAAATAACAATAAATAATTAAAGAATTACATAATCAATTATTAAATTAAAAGATGGTTAAATTTAGGGATGCACCAATATGGAATGTGTATTATTAGGTATTAGGTTAGGTTATTATTATGTTTCTTGAGACTTAAGGAATCTACACATGAACAACTGCTTTACATGTATTTATTAATCCATAAACATTATTTTCTTTACATTTTGTCACTCTGAAGTTAGACTGTTTCTGACCCTAAATATTACAAATTATCCTTTAAGAACAGCAGATTAACATCAGTCATCTGTATAGGCCAATACGGAGAGTAGTCAAAATTGTAAATATCGTCTGATACCGATGTTGAGCCGATCTGTGCATTACTAGTTAAATTATTACATGTGTGTGGCTCAATGCCATTCTATACTGTATTTTTAGGTGGCACCTTGGTCAGTTAAAATTGATCCAAATAAAAGCAAGATAGTATAATACTGAAAAAAGTAAAACAATGCTCTACCTACAAATTGTGCAGTAATCATTTACACAAATAAATTGAATTCTTCAGTCCAATAGAATAGAATAGATCAGTCCAACTAAAAGAAATGCTGTATTTTTCCATTAGCTTTCCATTAGTTTAACTAGCTTTAATACACACATTCTAGCTTGTGTTTGAGATTTATTAAATGGTATCAAAGTAAAATAGTCCATGGGAGTTGAATGCATACATTTCTAGTTGGACTGATTTACTTAAGTAAACTGAGACAATGGACACTTTTGTTTTATTAAATCAAGCTGTGTTTAAAAAGAACACTTTGTGTTTCGTTGGTGCTACAGTTCTTCTAGATAAACAGCATGGCACAAGTGTCAATAATCAAATGCTAAGTAAGCTGAATTATAACCCCATCCAAGCTCACCAAAACAACCTCCAGCATTTGAGACGCCTCATCAATTTAATAGCTTTACAATCCAGGCCAGCCTAGTGCTATCAAACATTTGGCATTAGAATGTTTCCCCTATTGAACCCCTATTCACCCCCTATTCATCCCCTATTCATTTCCTATTCACCCCCTTTTCACCCCTTATTCACCCCCTTTTTCACCCCCTCTTCATCCCCTATTCACCCCGTATT
>JAVQKC010047369.1:0-16600 GCA_036025475.1 Philypnodon macrostomus | reverse complement strand
AGGACTTGTCCAGTAAAACCTAAAAATCAAGAGTTTTGCCTCCAGCCAAAAGTCTAACTGTTACTAATGTGTACATTAAACAAACATTCAATGTGAGGTACATTCACTAATGTTCCCTAACCATGCTCTGACATCACCTACATGTAGAGAGTGGTTGGCATTTGTCAGAACCATCTTCATTTGCAATATTTTGTGGCTGATTCTAATTTCTTCATTGAAAATGTATTACGGTCTTGCCTCCAATTGCCTCCATTCCGGAATTTAGAACTTTCTGTTTACAAACTTTGGGGGTCTATACACAGACACATTAGTTGATATTCAGAATCACAGCATAGCATGGTAACCAACCAGAATCCACACACTTGGATCAAAAGCTCAATTAAAACAATAGTATTTTTTTTTTTACATAAAGTCAAAACCCGTTTACATTGTTCAGTTCTCTCTCAGTGTTTTGCAAGTGCACATTTTTAGTAACATTTTTGGGATTATGTGCTGTTTTAATCATTTTAGCTTTATTTGTACATCTTAAGATCAAAGCAGGGACCATCTATTCTTCTTCTTCTAGTTTGACTGTGAGAAGTGAAGATGAGACAGTCCAGAGGTTTGAACGCAGAACAGAAGCAACCAGTAATTGTGACGACAGGTAAGACAATGACTAACCAAGTCACTCAATACATTATCACCAGGGTTAGTCATTAGCACTAGCCAAATGTGGTTAAATTTTCATTCTGGCTAATAAGACATTCATTTACACCAGTCACTTTGTCCAATTATACATAGATTTTACTGAACTGAACGGAAACATTAAGTCTTAAGCAAAAACCCAAAATGCATTATGTCACATTTCTGCCAGCCTATTATAAACCACACAAATCTAGCAAAAGTGTTAGTAGTCTACTTGCCCCAGTGGTTAGCGAGCAGAAAAATCACAAAAATCAATCAATTAGCCCAGTAACCCAGAGTGTAAAACTTTTGTCCAGCCTGAAACCCACTCTTGAAGAAGCCCGCTCCTGGCAAATGTCATTTGAGAAGCTGATGAAGAGTGCGTGTGGTCGCCGCGCCTTCAGACAGTTCCTGAGGACTGAGTTCAGTGAGGAGAACATGGTGTTCTGGCTCGCCTGTGAGGAGCTCAAGAAGGAGACCAACAAGACTGTGGTTGAGGAGAAAGTCCGGCAAATATATGAGGACTTTATCTCAATACTGTCCCCAAAAGAGGTACGTTTAAATAGAATTAGTTTAGCTACATTTTATTTGAAATCTTTTAACAATTTTGTAATATAGGAAACTTCTAGACTACAGCGTTATGTGTGGAGTTTTTTTGCACAGCGTTTGCATGTCTGACCCATGTTACTGTGGGTTCTCGTTGGTTTTCTCAAACTGTTCATACACGCGTTTAGATAATTGGTGATACTAAATTGCCCCAAGCGAATGACTGTCTGTCAATGTATGCACGTCTATACGTTAGCCCTACGACCACTGTCCAGAGTGTACCCATTATTGCCATCTATGTTCCACTACAGGCTGTATATTGTTTCTTTGATTGTAGGTCAGTCTGGATTCCCGTGTTCGAGATGTAATAAACCGTAACATGCTGGAGCCCACCTCCCACACGTTTGACGACGCCCAGCAGCAGATCTACACACTGATGCAGAGGGATTCATACCCACGTTTCATCAACTCCACAGAATATATGGACCTAATGAAGAGCCTGGAGGAGCCACCCCCGGAGACATAGACTCGCACTCACTGCCTCTCACTTGGAAAAGGGGAACAATGCAAAATTTTTTTGGTTGTATTTTTCTCAATGGATTTCCCCCACCATTTTGGAGAACACAGAAATAATACAACAAATACAGACTTGATCATGATTACAATTTCCGCCTAAAAACACCAGCTCTGCGTAGAAAAATGACCATTTCTTGACGTGTGACCTGACCCAAGACTTCTAGAGACAATAGTTTGGTGCATGCATTTTTGCAAGGCATTTTTTTTTTATTCACATGGGGGTGGTCAAGGAATGCACCCACACACATCATTTAGATTTAAAAAAGTTGCATTGTTCCCCTTTAAAGAAGAAATTAACTCTGTAGCTGCGATTCATTTATCGACGCTCAGTCAAATCCCTGAACGAGAACTAACTGCTAGGTCACGCGTGGGTTTACTTCTTCAACAATATATCTCTATTTTTATACAATCCCTAGAGCTTGACTTTCCTTGCACTTTTCTACCTTGTTTATCAATGCGGGGGCAATGCATGTTCGTATCTGTGAGCACTGCATTTGTATTTAGGTACAGTTTATTGCGAGCCTTAAATGCATATCCAGTTAGTAGGTTTTTGTTTAAAGGTAACTTATGAAAAACAGAAAGTGCCTTGAATTAAGATCTTCTACAACACAATGTTTGGTGCTTTTCAGCTCTTCGCAAAGATCAATTTTTACATCCATGAGCTGATACCTGGAAATATGTAGATCTCGTCTCTGTGTACATTACTGTGATATTAATGATTCTATTTATTTTAAGCAAAATGGGGAAAGGTGAAAAAGACCATGACCACTGATATATTTGTGCATTTAAAAAGGAATATTTATGTGAAGTAGTTATTCAATTCACAAATTAAATATATAAAGCACAATTATATTCATGTCGTTATGTGATATGTCCGGTTTCACATCTTGCATATTAGGCCGCATGACTACTTTCAGAGACATCCAAATATTCGCTCATACTATCTACACTATAGTAAAAAGGACATCTCTGGTATCTCCAAAAGACTGTCCTGCAAGCACTTTTTATATGCTTATTCCAGAAAATCCAAAAAGCAGAACTCAACAAATACTGGCTAGGTTTTAAAATATCTTAATCCAACTAATACAAAGACTGCAACAATAATAATAATAATAATAATAATAATAATAATAATAATAATCAAAATCTTAACAAATCATATATTATCAGATTAACCAAATAGCATAGCCCTACCCTATGTTTCCTGCAGATAATGGCTTTTTGTGGTACAATCAACAAGCAACTGGAAGTGGCTCCCGGGTGCAGCATCATTTCAGTCCCGTCTTTTGTTTGGAGCTAGCATAGGTAGCCCTGTTTGTCCTGTCTCTATTTAGTAGCAGCGGTTTCACTGGGTTGTTGGGTCCAGAGATTCTCACTCACTGAAGGCCGATGAGGCTCTTGGCAAAGATGCTGTGTGTGAGGTCTCTTCCCGATTCATTCATTACTGACGGGAGGGAGCTGCCTCTCTATGAATCGCTTTACGTCCACCATTTCCTTCAGAAATACAAAAAAACACACCACAATGATTTAGGTAGGTGTTAGGAAATACAGTAAAGCCACAACGGTTTGACTGACTACAAGTGTTTACCAAAATACAAAGTGAGTATTCATTTTTGCTGTGGATCAGGATTACATTGTAGGTCATGGGTGATTTTCAGTAGAAAGATCTGTCTTTTAAGCAGTCCTTTTTTAACCACATTGTAATTACATTTTAATATCTCTTTTAATGATAATATAACAGGCTGGTTTTTAGTTAGTAACTATCTTCACCTGGTTTAGCTTGAAAATAAACTAAAAAATGTCCATATATACATACATATATATATATATATATATATATATATATGTATATATATATTTTTTTTTCTTTAGTTATTTACCTAACAGTATGTATTCAAACCTGTCTTAAACATTTACACTGTACTGTACATAAAAAAACAAAAGTTCATAGTCTTAACACGTTGATTGCCCCTCACCACTACCAATGCTCAAAAGTCAATTTCTTACAGTAAATGCCATCCAACTTGAAATTACTGAGACAGTAATTCAACTGATGACCCAAATAAAACCTCCCATAACCCACTTTACAATGTCATAGATTGTAAAACACACTAACTTCTGGACAGGCGCTGTGAGGTAGACCCTTGTAGGACTTAAAGGTCACGTTGGCCGGATTAATAAAGGTTTTCATCTTCTCCGCCGTCATGCTACCGAATATAAACGGGACCAGAGGGTCGGCGTCTCCGTGGCATTGGAGCAGGTGCATGTCCTTGTTAACACTATTGGCAGAAGCCTGACACAGGATAATACATGAGATTATTACAGATTATTTTTCTGATCAGATTATGGACTCATGGATGACACAGGAAAAATTCTCTGCAATACCATCTCTAGCTGCACAATGCTTTGATCATGACTTAACATACATACATAAATACATACAAATCAATTAGGGCTGAGCTACAATTTCATAACACTTTTTTAAGTATTATAATACAACTTCCATTCATTTTTATTTATTTTTTATTTTTACTTCTACATATTGTGACCATAGCCCTGTAGTCAAGTCAACATGTGCAGGTTGGTATGCTCAATGTCATCTGTACCTGAGGGAACGAGTTGCGCAGAGGTAACCAGCAGCTCAAAGCCACCACTCCAGCCAGTTTCTGATGAGTGGTCAGAGCTGTGTAAAGAGATAATGCTCCACCCTGTAACAAACAAAACAACATCCTGCTAGCCCTCCTCTGAACATGTCTGACCACATCTGATTTTATCTCCAAAACATGGCATGAGCTCTCCTGTTGACTCACTCATTCCTTATCATTTCCAATGCAAGATATAAATTCCACATTTACCTGTGAAAATCCACCGAGAAGGATCCTATGTGAAGGTATTCCATTCCTCACTTCCTGATCTATCAAGGCCTTAACTGTTACATGCACAACAGAAGTTACTGTCAAAACATCATGTTGTTGCTAAAGATTTGGTAGTTAATTCTTCACAAACATACGATTATCTGAAGCTCTTTTAATCCCAACCGCATCTTCGTCTGAATCCGGGTTTAATCCGTAGATATCAAACCTAGAGGGCAGAAAACCAAAGACAGGATTAGTTGGTTGAAGCATTGTTTATTGAACTGTCCTCCATGTACTCACCATGATGGCATCGACATTCTCATATTCAAGGACACAGGCATTGTCGGGCTGAAAAACACAAGCCAAGCATAGTCAGAGTGAGAATTATGAGCGTTGATTTGTGATGTGTCTATCCAGGTCTTGTACAGCAGCATTAGTTTTGATTACTCACGCGTGTGGACAGATGTATTTCACATGTGGTGTCCTGATGCCTGCAAAAGCCTCAGCCCAGCCGTGCCTGTCACAGATAAAACCAATGTTATACAGCCAAGTGTGCAACGTGAGATTTAGACTCAGTACCACAAAAAAGGCACATACCCGGTATCACCAAGGCCATGCAGGAATATTACCTAGACAATAAAAAACACTTTAAATGAAATGCCAATTGTAGAGGTACAGCGTGCTTTAGCAGCAGCAGGTGCTTTTGTCGGGACATGGACTCAACACGATGCGGACACCTTGACTGATACTCACCGCTGCAGTGGCTTTCCGGGTGGCAGGCACTATGGCAGGTAAAGGCGCGGACATGTTATTGCCGCACATACAGCGCTTAGGCAGCGGCTAGAACAAGATAAGTTAGCCGTGGAGCTAATAACTACACAATACCCGCTTTGCTGTCAATCTGTGACGGCGCAGCGCTGACTCTGCGGGTCACAAACACAGAAAACAAAGCCGTATAAAAGCATAAATAACGCTCGTATGCGGTCTTCTACAGCTGAACGACGCACATTAGTGTTTCTAATATGAATTCCCTCGATGAAACACGGAGAAGATCACACTAACAACTTAAGTGCAGACACCCCACGTAGTCCCGCCTCTGTGCGCAATGATTGGGCATGTGTTGGGCACCGTTACGCATACACGAGAGGTCATTGGTTACTGTCAGTGTCAATAACAAGACGCCCCTAATCGCTGGTAATTCTCTAGTAATTACGACAACTATGCATTGATATGTGTGATTCAAGTATTAAGATAATTCTAAAGTCACATTGTTAGTACACGTTTGACCGTATTGAAAATAAAATAATTTCAAAATATGAATTCAATTTTGATTTAATAATTTATTCAGTGGATTTTTACATTACACAGCTCTAGCTTATATACACCTATAAAAATACGATAAAGCTTTAGTTGCCGTCCTTTTTAGATGTGTTTTTTTTTTTTTTTACTACCGGACTTTTACGCTGAAACCTCTCGAAATTGACCAAAAAACCCACTTCCGCTCCACCGTGTCACGTGACTTGCATGTCCTTGGTTTGGCTAACTTTGACATGTGAGCTACACAAACATGTCTATTCCTAAAAGACCCGGCGGTAAAGCTTTGGACATTTTGCAGAATTTACCTCGGATAACACTGGCGAACCTGCGGCCGGAGCCTGGTTCCAAAAAATCGGTAAGACCTGATTTTTATAGGGTTTTTTGTCACCCGTGATTGACGCTAACCCTGACATTTGGTAACACTAGCATTGAAGTCATGAGAAAGGTTTGAATGAATGCATTTATTTCTGACATGTTAAAGGAAAAGCGGAGAGGCAGAGGGCAGTACGGGGGCAACAGAAGTGGACGGGGGCATAAAGGCGAGAGACAGAGAGGCAACAGGCCGCGGTTGGGCTTTGTTGGCGGTGGGACCCCGTTTTATTTAGCGATTCCTAAATATGGCTACAACGAGGGCCACAGGTAAAAAAAACACTGCATGTTGGATACAATATATGCACTTACTCGGTGTTCATATGGTCATTGCATTGTTCAGGTGTGTATATATTATAAAATGTAATTAAAATTAAGAGATTGTGTATGAATCCTGCTTATTATATACACCGTATCACATGTTTATAGTTCCCAAGTTTGCTTCATGTTACTGCCAATGTATGCATCTTTCACACTAACCCAGTTACTCCCTCTCAGCCGCCGTCCTCAGTACCAGCCCCTGTCTCTGAACCGACTACAGTACCTCATTGATTTGGGACGAGTTGACCCCACTCAGCCTATAGACCTGACCCAGCTGGTTAATGCCAGAGGAGTCACCATTCAGCCTCTGAAGAGAGACTACGGAGTTCAGCTTGTTGATGAGGTACTTGGTGTTTTGAGGTTTAAAACTGATGTACCATTGTAGATGAACATAAACCCTCTACATTTACAGTTTTAATTGCGGAGTGTGTGATATGGCAATGTTTACTGTATAGTGATATTAAATTATGACGATCTGCTAACCTGGGAAGATTGTTGAATCATGCTATAGTGCATTCATTCATGCTCTGCTATTAAATAGTATTAGGTCATAGGATGTACATTGAAATTGTAGATAGAAATGTTTTAAGAAGACACTGAAGCAGTAGTCTTCTGTGTAAGACAAAAAGTGAACTAACATTGTGATAAAAATCTAAATTGTCATCTCGGCTTCATCAAATTGTAATATTTGTGTTTTAATTGCATTTCCCATGATTTGGAAAAGTCGTGCCAGTTATATAGGCTTCACATTGCTTCATACACAACATTCATAACCTTTGCCAGCAGGTGGCGCTGTACAGCCATGACTTTGTCTTATGTTTACAGTTATAAGAAGTGACTGTTTTTGTTCCAGGGCGCTGACATTTTTGCCGCTAAAATCAATATTGAAGTTCAAAGAGCATCTGAAGGAGTCATAGCTGCTATTGAGAGAAATGGGGGAGTCATTACTACCAGTTACTATGATCCCATAAGTCTAGGTAATTATGAGTGGCTTTACATTAAAATAAGTCAAACTTAAAGCAAAAAAAAATAATAGTTCAATGCATTTATATTTTTTGCAATTTTTTTCTTTTGGATATTTCAGGAATTCTCATCAAGCCCGTCCCATTCTTTATGCGCGGACAACCAATCCCACGCAGAATGCTCCCGGGAGAAGACATGGTGACATATTATTCTGATGCTGAGAACAGAGGGTTCTTGGCAGATCCGGACCAAATCCAGCAGGCCCGGCGCGCCCTGGCCCTTAAGTACGGCTATGTTTTACCAGACATTTCAAAAGATGAACTCTATCACATGCTCTCAATGAGGAAGGAGGTACGACAGATCTTTTTTGGCCTTGCTCCAGGATGGGTCGTTAATATGAAAGAGAAAAAGATATTAAAACCAACTGATGAGAAACTACTGAAATATTACAGTTCTTAGATTGTGAAGGAAACATATAAATGTACCATGTGTCATTTTCAAAATTGATCAAAAGTTTTGTATAAAAATGTATTACTCATTCTTAAATGGAGAATAAAGTAATAATAAAGCAACATATCTTACATTTTTCCTACATGCAAACATATGGGTTATTCAAAATATATCACGTTGATATATAACTTTAAATTAATTCCACTTATTTTGGATTTGCAGTGATTTTTAAAACACCTCAAACTCACAGCCATCAATGCCTTCATGATGGAAGGAACAGGTGAGGGGGAAATAAGGAAAATAAGATAACTCAAAGAATGAAAACAGGAAACAGATGCCCAGTGATGTGTGTTACTTACAAATAAAGGGTTGCATAGACCTCGAAGGGGAGTTTGAATTAGTCATACACAGCTGTATCCTGGTCTGGACATTCAGACCCCCTCACCCCCATGTATACACCACAATTAGATACCATCAACAAATTACTAGGGAAACAAAACTATATTGGCATCATTGGAATGAATTTGAAGAAAGTGAATTGATGAAAAATACATAGTTGCATTTTATGACTTCTTGAACTTCACTAAGCAGATCCTTGTTTGTGTAAGTCTGCAGTACGTGTTTATTGAAAAGTCAAATGCCACTGTTGTTATTAATAACTTGATATTTTACGAGTATTGTCCAAAGGGTCGCTGGAATACAATTTACCAATTTAAAAACACTTTATCAAAGGAAACATAAGTTTGTGTGTGTGAGAGCTCACTAAAAAGTGTGCTGTGTTTGCTTTGATGATGCAATATAAAATCTGTCTGCAATAAGTCATTCGTTTATTTATTTGAGTGGACTTTTATAGTTAATAATAGCAACACAAAGCAAAGGTTATACTGTACTTTGATGACTTTGCTAGCTATTTTTTGAGTGTTTTCCTGAATCTCAAGTATCCAATAAACTACACACGGCGTGGATACATACAATGCGGGCCTGCCAGGAAAACCAGCCCAAATCCTTACAGCATAATACCAAAAATAAATCACACCACAGGAAAGAAACAGCACAATCATTGTTTATGAGCGAGCTACAGTGCTTATCTTCAAAGCAGCAGATGCTTTTGAATATGTGTCAGGACTTAGATGAGCCCAAACTTTGAAGCCCATTGCAAAATACTGTACATATGTAGGTTAGTGCTAGTTAGGTATAAAGATTACCATGATGGAGGGCAGGGGCCAGTAATATTGTAAGCCCTATAACATAAGAAAATCCACAAATATTTTATTTTCATTGAATTAATATTTTATTTTATTTTAGTAGAAAGAGGGCTGTGCAAATGAATGAACATTAAACAATGTAAATATTCCAGATTATAGGTTTAGGCTGATTTCCATCTGTCCCCCTGGCAGGTTGATGTCACAGAAAGATAAATACATACAAGTACACTACACATACATAGACACCATAAAGTACAGTGGTTAGGGGCTGGGAATAGGTCGATTTATTTTGTTTGTGACTGCCTTGAAGGAGTATAATCACTATAAATCCGCCCTGTCTGGCCCATGTGGGATTGACAATATCACATCATTGCTGGACTCTATTGTAATTACACCATTCAGAGATGGTTACCTCCAGCTGACAGAGAGGACTTACAACTTTATGTCAGTTGGTAAGTGTTATTAACCTGAAAATGCAACTGGAGGCAAGGCCATAATACATTTTCTATGGAGAAATAAGAATTAATTATTAAAAAGATAAATGTTTGCAAATGAAGATGGTTTTGTATGTACCTCCCATTGTATATTTATTTAATGTACACATTAGTAACAGTTAGACTTTTGGCTGGAGGCAAAATCCTTGATTTTTAGGTTTTACTGGACAAGTCCTTACAGAAATATTGAACACTAGTTTGTTCATTGTTTGCTCAGAATTATTCTGTCCCTCACCGCAAACACTACATTTTTGTAAAGTTGACTCACTTTTGCGCCAGTCTGGAATTTTGGACATTCCATATGACAAACATTTGACAGGGTCTATTAGGCCAACCAATTTACCCAGTACTGCTTCTTCTAATAATCTAATGTCTGTGTCTAACCATTTCACACTATTTAATTAAACATTCAGACCGCTACACTGAAATGATTGTTTATGTTATCTTGACTTGCTTGAGACACTTAGGACAGACACGGATATCAAGCATGTCTCACAGCTCCCAGTCTAGTTCCACTTAATAATTAGGGTTAATAACACCTTTATGGAGGCTTCTGGTATCTTCTGTCTGCAGAAGTGAGACAGTAGAAGGGTCAAATACTGCATACAATACTGCAATACAAGTACATGGCATGCTGAGCTATTTGGAGCTTGACTATTTGGACAATAAAGGACGAATTCAATTCAACAGATAAGTGTTATCAGTGGAGAATAGTCCTCATTTACAAAGACAGTGCAGCATACAGTCCCTCATTTACAAAGAATAGGGCCGTTTTACAGTAGTTCGTAAAAGGTTCACAATAAAACTAAATACAAGACAGGCGTAGGGGACTCAAAGACCTAAATGCTGACTGTAAATTACATTAATAAGGTTTGTGTTAACATTTGCCTGAAAATAAAACTAAAAATAAAACTATTAATAAAAATAAACATACAAATAATAAAATAGTAATTGTATGTTATTTCAAAATAAACTAAATCTAAATTACATCAGATTGAAATAGTGAAAATTGCCATTATGGTTTTGACAAACAACAAAAGTCCTTATATCAGAAATATTCATCAGAAATCCCCACTTCTTTCTTTTTGCCTGCATTGTACTGTATACTTGGACCACACAGACCACCTGGGCTCCAGCAGAGGCCCGTGCTGCTGTTTGAAGTCTGGGTGAGCTGTCCATGTTATCTTTAGTCTGAGGTGGGGGCCCCATTGTGTTCCATTAATGAGGCCACATTAAGCCTGTCTACACCAGGGGGCATGTAATCCTCTCAACTGACCTGTCGTAGGACCTTGGCTGTTGACTGTTTACACTCAGCACCCTGGACCACATTCTACACAGTGCATCTAACAATTCATCAGATAGAGGTCAAAGAGGAACTGCATAGAATACTGTCTGGGTCTTGTATCTTGGTGCTAGCCTGCTGTGCCCATATACAGCATAGTGCAATAGAGTGCATGGTTTGAGGTATTATATTCCCTTCACACCTACAGCCATGAGACAATGTGCTTTGTATGAATGAGCCACAGCTTGAGATGGTCCTGTGAGTGAGTGGCAGCAGTCAAGAATACAGTGCTTCATTAGTTCTGGTCAACAGTGACCTATTGAGCTCCATTTTGTAATTGCCAACAAATGTCCTTAGGTCAGAATATCCTTCAAGTTATCCAAAACGTGGTCCATTTAAACTTATTCTCTCCAATTTTTCAACAAGGTATTTTGTCCCAGAGGATAAAATGATCCATACAGCCTGTAGAAGTACAGTATCCAATATCCAAAAATCACAAAGAAAACAAGCCTTCAAAACATGTCTAGTCCAACAGGTAAATGGTCCTTAAGGCCCGAGGTGCTCTTCTCCCTGTGCCATCCTGGTCCCAAATGATCTAAAGTGAAGAAGAGGCATGGGACTGTCCCATATATGTGTTCTGTGCAGTACAATGGTACATTGTGATCAGGACAATCCCTATTCACAAAGCCATTGAGCCAAGTGCTGCCCTTGTTTGGTGATGAGACAATGCATTGATATCCTACTGTCACCACACAGATTAGGATTCATTAAGTACCAGATTAAAGGCGTAACAGCAGATTTAAAATAATGATTTAAGGTCGTTATTTACTAACTTTGGGAATCTCTGGTGCGTCCTTAAGAGGGATCTAAATGTTTGCTGCTAGACTTTATTTAACTTTTATATTTTCATTTACAAACCCACTTCTCTTTGCAAACACTGTCTAATATTTGGACTCAACAGACTCTCTTGAAGCGCAGTCGATACTGATCGTTATTGTATTCACGCTGTGATCTTCAATCTAATTGATTCAATCCATTAGCGCTTTTCTCAGCGCTGCAGCATGCGTTCCGATTAACATCCGGGATGTGGATTCAACCCCCAACCCTGACAACCTCTGCCTCCCGCTCCCATGTCGAATCTACTGAAGCCTAATATATTTATTGCCCTGATTTATCATTTTACTCATTATAACATGTAGCCTAGTAATAATTGACTATATGCACCAATACAGACGTTATCACCAGTAATATCTTTACATGACCAGTTGATCAGATATGACAGTTGACGAGCTTATTATGCTTTAATCAGTTTGTAATTGAATTTGCCGGTGAGATATTGACGTTTTGATCAAGATATCTCCTTCAACAAAGTCTTACGATCTATAACCATTGGGCACTGTTCGTGCGTAAAGGCTTTCTTTCCGTACGTATAAAGGCCAACCTGAGTGTCTCATGTGCATCTGTTTATAGGGTCATGCCATTAGGTGCTGAGGCACATGTGTATTAACCCTCATAGCGACTTATACTCCACATATTAACAGCATAAAGAACCGCGTTAGCGACTCGTCTGCGAAACAAAGCCGGGCAGGTGCAGCTATTAGGCCGCTCCGTGTATTGAAGCTCCAACGCAACCGCGCGCGCATAATGGGGTGTATTATTCAGTCTCATGTTAGTCGCGAGGACCCACCAAACATATTCATTGAAACCGTGCAGTGGAGTGAGCGCCTGTAATGGACTGGCTATTGTAGTGAATTGGGATCACACGACTGCAGTTTCTGGGAAGATGGCCTTTAATGCAGTCCTTACCTTGCATATAGTGTAAGGTTCAGAACTTAATTCTGAAAAAAACATTCAATAATTCATATTCTCACGTTACAGTAAACAGTGTGTTTATTTATGTTGTCCATTATGAATGCACATTTGACAATAGGCTATAAGCCAATGTTCAATAGTATGGAAATGAGAGTTGTTGAAGTTAAACATGAGTAATTATGTTAAATGCATAAAGAACAGCAAAATCTTAAAACCACAGCAGATATATAATGAATACATTTGGAGATAGGGACAGTTATTTGTGTATTAAGGCTAGTCCATGCAGCGTGATCATTGTGTTTTATAAGGCAAGAGTTAAAGTATCAATGAACTCAGAGCCTGGTGCAGCTGTGGTTTCTGTGTCTGTTCCTCTGTGACGGTTTTGACAGACGTCAATACACTCTTCAACTCACTGTAACTAACTCACCGCCGTCTCCTTCAAGGCTACCATGATATTTTTGAACGTTAGAGAAGGTGAACTTCTAATGTCACTCATATTTATATATATATATAAAATATAGTAAGCCCTCCTTCACATGTCTATTATCTTCCGTGCGTCACGAGACAGAAGAGGCTCGATAAGAAATGAGAGCCTCGGTGTAATTAGTAACCAGCCCATGCCCCGCGAACACTTTGATGTGCATCAATCTGCGCTCTCAGGACAATTGATTGGATTCCATTTCTCCAAGATCTCTCACCAGAACTAGATTTTAATACTAGAGATTCATTTATTATACGGCAATTATTAAATGTACCCCAATCAAAATACATACAGTTGATTTGAATTAGACTCTTTCATTGGCCAGACCGTAAGAGATATATTTAATGTTATATATTCTTTTACTTTATTGAGCTGTCATAAGCCCAATGACAGACTGCATGTTTGTTTAAGTTTCGTGGGTTCGTTGATTGGAGTTGGGCCTATCTCTAACCTGAGAAAACACCTTGATTTCACACCTCGCGCTCCACTCCTCCCGGCCTGCCATTGGTGGAAGCCCTTCATATAGCCTCCGCTCAGCAGCAGTGGAGCATGACAGCGGCCTACCAGCTGAACCAAAGACATCCAGCAACTAAACCAAACATGCATTTCAGCTACGAGCACGTCCCGTACCACGCCATGATGGACGGCACCGAGGACGCAGACCTGCACGTGATCGAAGTGCGCTCACCCCTCTCGGATCCATCCAGCCCGCTCTCGGTGAACTCGGACTCCAGCTGCACCAGTCCGGAAGCCAAGTCCTCCTCTTCCTCAACGCAGCAGAGGGTCAGGAGGCCTCTAAACGCCTTCATCATCTGGACCAAAGAGGAGCGCAGACGTCTGGCGCAGCTCAACCCGGATTTGGAGAATACGGACCTTAGCAAAATACTTGGTAAGTCCAGTTAACACCAAACTTCATGCATCAAATTTGAGTTTGCCTTGTTGCCTAAATCCCCTGTTACCATAGAAACATATATATAATATTTATTTATCATGCTAATCTGATCATTAATGTCTCCTCAGGTAAAACTTGGAAGGCCATGTCTCTGGCAGAGAAGCGCCCTTACATGCAGGAGGCCGAGCGTCTCAGGGTCCAGCACACCATCGACTATCCCAACTACAAGTACAGGCCCCGCAGAAGGAAGCAGCTAAAGAAGAGTTCCAAACCCCAAACTCCAGACAACCCTGCCCCATCTGCCCCATCCCTTCTGCCCCCGTACTGCAACTCTGGCTACACCGTCCCATACAGCCTGAGCTACCTGCTCCAGAACCAGCAGCAAGCCTTCTCAAATGCACCACCTACCCAAAACGCATACAACAGATATCCCAATGCATACTCGGACAATACTGATGCTACTTTTGAGCCTACGATGTACCCCCCTGCCTACCCCACCGACCCACAACCATACTACAATCACCAAATGCAGTGCAGTGTCCTAAGTCCCACCTACATGGAGCAGTCAGAGTCCAGGCTACTCTTCCCAAGCTCATCTATGGACTTTTACTTGGAGCAGATCCAGTTGGACACACTGTATGATTTAGACCGGAGCGAGTTTGAGCAGTACCTTGGACCCCCCACACTCCGCCCCGACCCAAGCGGCTTCCAGTCTCTGGGCAGCTACAGAGAGGAGCGATCACTGTCCTGACCTTTCAAAGATTTCCAAAGACTTGTCCCATAAAAAGAGAATATTTATTTACTTATGTCAACAGGTGCAATATAGTTTTGATTGTTGAATGATTGTATATAGTGGTTTTTGGTATTCTGTTGTGTTAAAAAGTAGCTGTTTATCAATAAGTCAATATAATAAAATGTTATCCATATCAAATTATTCCTTATATGTTTTAACTGTAACTGTGTAAATGATTATGATCAAGCCTGTGGATTTGGTCATCAAAGTCCAGGTCAAGCATCACAATTAGAAACATCTTGAACATGGCATAGTTGTTGGTGCCAGGTGGCGTATTTTCAGTTTGAAAAAGATACAATATCCAATAAAGATACAATATAGTTCTGTAGGTGTAAATGCCAGATGTCAAAAACTGGTAATTAGACAGCAATCTCTCAGATAACCCAAAACATGAAGAAGGTTAGCAACAGCAGCAGAAGACCTCACTGGGTGTCACTGTACAGGGTCTACCTAATAAAGTGGCCAGTGCATGCAGCTAGATAAATATACAAAGAATACATCACATCTAAATGAATGCTCTGGGGTTACCTCCGACGCTTTGGCAGAAGCTCAACTGTTCACTGTTCAATCTCCATCATCAAGTCTTTCTTGATAACAGTGAGAAATGTAGTGGGCGCCACAGGCATGAAACTCCCGGCTTCCTGTTTCATTTCAAACATTTTACCAAAGCTCTAAAAATAGGCCCTTAATTCGTGAAGTAAGTGGATCTATCTCCACACGCGCTGGCTGCCAACAGTTTACTCAATGAGGACATGTTTACGCAGTGGGTGGAGTTTTCTGACTGTTAGTGACAGATTTATACAGCAGAGCTTCCCCCATTACGTGTATACAACAACCCGAGGTGGGTAGTAGTACTGAGGTACATTTACTCCAGTAGTTTTAATACACCATACTTTCACTTTTATTTGAAGTAACAATACTCTTACATAAGGATAGTGTTTGGTTCAATGTTCTTATGTTTTCTATAGGTTTACCTTGGTTATATAGACCCTTTAATGTTGAGAACTACCTAAATTCTGGCAAAAGTGAAGTGAACGGTAATGTATTCTCTATAGGAACGTTTACATTATGTCACAAAATCTTTATAAACATGATGGTCATTGGAAAGTGGCCCAAAATGTTGCATTAAGACGGCCTGTGATCTGAGCAGCTGGAGAAATTAGCATTTTCAAATGTTATGATAGTGGTGGCTAATGCTAACCCCTAATGTATTACAGGCTGCTTCACTTTTGCCTCCGTTGTAGAATTTAGAAGATTCTATAAAGTGTTTCTTGTATGGGGATGTGTTCTTATTGTAAATATACTGTCGCCCATAAAGGTGGGATATATATTTTTCCAAACACATGCACTTTTTATTCCTATTTATGTTCATCAATATTCACCTTATTCCTTCATTATTATTATTGACCTGTTCCTCAGAGTTTACAGGAAGTAGCCCGGGATCTGACTGAAGAGTGTGATATGTTTGGTCTCATGTTCACTGTGATATGTTTGGTCTCATGTTCACTGTGATATGTTTGGTCTCATGTTCACTGTGATGTGTTTGGTCTCATGTTCACTGTGATATGTTTGGTCTCATGT
>JAVQKC010047353.1:0-10885 GCA_036025475.1 Philypnodon macrostomus | reverse complement strand
ACTAGAGATAAACCAGGGCTAAACTAGAGATAAACCAGGGCTAAACTAGAGATAAACTAGAGATAAACCAGGTCTAAACTAGAGATAAACCAGGTCTAAACCAGGTCTAAACTAGAGATAAACCAGGGCTAAACTATGTCTAAACTAGAGATAAACCAGGCCTAAACTAGGTCTAAACTAGAGATAAACCAGGGCTAAACTAGAGATAAACCAGGGCTAAACCAGGTCTAAACTAGAGATAAACCAGGGCTAAACCAGGTCTAAACTAGAGATAAACCAGGGCTAAACCAGGTATAAACTAGAGATAAACCAGGGCTAAACCAGGTATAAACTAGAGATAAACCAGGGCTAAACCAGGTATAAACCAACAAAATATCTTATCTTATATATAAATACCTATACTGTATAGTAGAAATGTTATAGAAATAGGTGCGGGTGAAGGAAAGTGAGCTGAACTGTTACAATTCCCGTGGGATTCAGAACAGCTTTTACTGAACACAGTTAATTGCAGTTTGTGAAATGTTACTGCTTCTAAAATGACGCTAGTAACATTGTCTATCAACCGAAAGTCAACAATATGTGGAGCCAAAGCAAATGATCCACTCCCAGCCTCTGCAACAGTAACAGACATCTAAACTCCAGAGATGTGCCAGTACCCAAACTGCTAACTTTGGGTGGTCATGGTGGTAATGCCCCCAATTAGAACTAAATGCAACAATTTAGCTTAAAACAGCAATTCTCATCTGATGGGTTGGTAAAAATGCCTTGTTGATGCCAGGGCTCACGGACTAGTTTGTGAAAATGGAAAGGCAGTGTTAACATTAAGCACACTGGGAGCCACTTTATTAGGAACATGACTTACCTAAAGAATTGGCCACTAAGGGTAGTTTCAATGTTTAGCTTATTTGAAAGTCTAACTATTGGCATGAAATGGTACCATAAAGGTCTTATAAAAAAAATTATTTGCAATGTCAATGTATAGAAGTGTGGATGTAAAAAGCATATTTGTGTTCACAGGCAGAAACAAAGCTCCGGCGCCACCTCCAGTTGATCTAGGAAGTACCACCATGTTCCCTCCTCGACATAAAGGTAAACACAAAATGCTCCAGCCAGGGTATCTGTCCAATCTCCTAAAGTGCTCTGATCCTTATCACCTGTACATGGTTAAATACCACATATGTCTTTGATCATATGAGTGGTTTGTTGTTTCAGAGCCCACAGCACAGGGGCATCTCGCCACAGCCCTGATCATCGCCATGTCAACCATCTTCATCATGGCCATTGCTATCGTCCTCATCATCATGTTTTACATCCTGAAGGCCAAACCCAACGGGCAAGGTGAGAAGAACCATACATTCATGACTGCTGCCAATATGTCATATATATATAAGCTGATAACAAATAGCTGATAGTATTTTTTGTGAGTATTTTTTCCCATAAAGCGGCTCAGTAATTTCATATCATCAGTCATATTTAAAAGGTACCTCCATGGGCACTCCATGGGCACTCAAGCAGTTTACATCAAGCTACCATTCACTCATTCACTCTCACAAACACACACATTCATCCACCTGTATTGCAGACAGCGGAGGCAAGGTGGGTTAATTGTCTTGCCCAAGGACACTACAACAGTATAAACTGGCAGGAGCAGGATTTGAACCACCAACCTTTTGGTTATTGAAAGACTCCTATAACACTTTTTTACCCATTTACAAAGTCTTATCATATTATTTATTGAATGCAGATTAAACATACAGTACCTCCTTTGTCTGTCTAAAGGCTGTCTTTTTTTTTAAATTGCCCAATATTCAGGAAAATTATAGATTGGTAAAAATCTAATTAAAAGTTAAATTAATGTCAACACTGTCAAAGTTCAATGAAAGTATAGATATAATAATTAGCTGATGCCACTTACCTTTGGTTACCAAACCAATTTTGATAAGCTGTAAATCTGTCACATCCAATATGCAACTGAAATGTCATTGTTGATATTTGGGTTTGTGGTTGGTTGGAACCAACCCCAGTAATGGTGTGCCTTTGATGGGGCTCTGCTACTGGGGAACATTAACCACTGCCATTGTGTGTATAAGAAAAACACTGCATTTCAAAAATAATGTCAAGTGTCATCCAATAGCCCTCTCATTGAAATTCCTTGTTAAATCATGTAATATTCTCATGTTCTGTGTCTCCAGCCTGCTGCTCTGGACAAGTGGTGAAGGCAGTGGAGGCTCAGACGAACAAACAGGAAGATAAGAAAGACGTCCCCGGTGAGACACTCTCTTCATGATGTGGTTAATGAGGCTTTATAGTACTTCAGATCTTTAGCTGCATCCTGTTTGGAGTCCCTTAGACACTTAATTACTGACTAACAATGGAAGGGAATGGTTTATATGACTACTGGTAATTAGCCGTATCCTCTTTCTACATCATTTAAAAGAAAAGGCATGTTTTGGTAATTAGCAGTGGTTGGCGTTCACATATTGTGCATTGGAAGAGCAGACACATTCGAAACAATATGATTATCTCAACACACATGTCTGCCACTCGAGAAAATCTGCCACACTATCCACACTATTAGATATATTTTTTTATCTCAATGGCAAAGAAACTGCAAGCATTGTAATACAATAAAATAAAATGCAGTTACAGTCAAAAACATAAAATGTAAATGTACAATATAAACATACACATAGTTTTGTGCAACATAAAACAAAGAATGAATGAGTAAACACTAATTATCCACATATTGTGTCTGTGCAAACCCATATGGTATCTCTTTCCTCTATAACACATGTTTAACTTTTATTTTACAATATTGTACTCATTACTTCCAGATACTCAGGAAGAAAACAAAATTCAGTAAATATACACATAAATATACACATAAAACCAAATGGTGCAGGACTTTAACATAATTACAGAAAAGGGTCTCAATGAAAGCTTATTATTATAATGAGCCACTGATTAAGTACCACTTTATCGAAAGATTGGTCTTCCAAGGACCATTTTCAATGATCTAAAATTACCCTAAATCTGGAATGATCAAGGTCTAAAGTTAAACCAAGAAATGTGTTGGGGCAATAAAGCATTGCTTAATTAAGACAGAACAATGACTATACTACCAGAAATAAACTAGACTTAAACCTGCAAAAAAAAGCAGTGCAAAAAGAACTATATTCAGGACTATACTGGTATTTAAAGAGAACTAAACTCCAAACAGTGTGGCACTAAACCAGGTACAAATAGGAACTAAATCAGGACTAAACAGGTACCAAACTTTGCCTACACTAGGGCTAAACCAGGTCAAAACCCAAGACTGAACTGGGGAGATTTTAACTAGCACTCAACCAATACTAAACAGTAGTCTTCACATTAACGTTAAACCTCAATTGAAGTAAGACAGGAATAAAGTCAGATCAAAACTAAACCAGGCAGTAATATGTGATTATCTCATGTCATGCCTGAAGGTAGACTTGGCACAACCCAATGATATTATGACCAAACACCTTTCCGTTAGTCTTTATGCTTTGTCTGTTTCCATTCATGTTTGTGTGAATGAGCTGACAGAGCTGTAGTTTGATGAATACATGATGGTGGTATGTGAGCGCTCTGGAGCTGAGGCCGTACACTGCTTAAGGCGCCAGTTCCTTTGACAAAGATGCTCTGTTCAACCTCACTCCAGACTGATGGACTGACTAAACCTACTGCACATGTGGGCCAGACAAAAACCACACGCTAACACCCGCTTCTCTGCTGTATGTGTGGTTAGACATGTGGTGTGTAATTAGGTCACCAAGTTTACAAGATAATAAGGGGAAGTTAGAGCATGCAAAAAATTTGACCAGCACAAAAGCAAGACTTAACCAAGACTAATGAACTAATAAAGGATATAACTTCTAAACTCCCCATGGTGGGTTTACTAGGACTATGATTTACTAGGACTAGATCACAACTAAACCAGATCTAAACTGAGTATAAACCAGGACCGAACCAGATCTTAATCAGGTTTAAACTGTGACTTAACCAGGAAGAAACCATGTTTAATACGTCAGATCTAAACGTAGACTTATCCCAGGACAAAATCAGGTCTAAAGTGAGACTAAACAAGGACACACACAGGGCTAAACCAAGACTGAACCAGGTCTAAAATGAACCTCAACCTGTGACTAAACCAACTGCACATCGAGACATTAACAGACATTAGATTGGCTATACCCAAAGCATCTTATGTGGTGTACAACTGAACAATATAATATGATAAAGTCAGGGCATGACTAAAACAGTAAATATATCATAGTTATTTTGGGTTCTCATCCCATCATCAAGGGTGTGTGAATCAATGGGGTGTGAGTTTGTGGGAAAAGAGCCCAATGCTCGGAGCTGTACCGGAGCTGCTGTCAATCAAGTACTGGATTATTAAGACTAGAGATGAAAGACACAAAACACACACAGCCGGCATGCACAGTAAAACGTATCTAAAAGGGTCTAAACTGATACTAAACAGGACTAAACCAGACACACACACAACACACACACACACACACACACACAGATGTGCACTTTACATTTGTTCCACTTTGAGATTCAGTCATTATACTGTCAATCCTCATCAGTGTCCATGATGTCAGGGTAATAGCCTATACGCATTTTAATCTATAATTTTAGCATCAATGTAGCCTACTAAAATAGCCCCGACAGCAGTGCTTGTCCGCTGGTCTTTCCACAATAGCATAAAATTGAACTCAAGTTAGCTCAGGAATTGACAGGCAATGCATTATAGCAATTTGAAATTAGCACTTTTTATGTTATATTTTTCAATCTAAACTTTTGTGTTTCCTTCCAGATAATGTTGTGATCTATGCAGAGAAGGATGAATTTGACAAACTAAAAGTACCACCTCAGAAGACAGTGAAAAGGTGAGTGAATTCATTTTAGCATTGTAAATATATTATATGCTATGGTCAGACAGTAAAGACAGTAAAGAGTGTCCCATGACATTATATTTTTAGACTTGGTTTAGTTGCATGCTTTAAAATGCAAAAAATACACCTAGACCTCACTTTTATTGCAATACAATGTACTGTAATAAAAAAAAACATATACTCTACAGTTCCCACACATGTACCCTGTAAAAATACATAATGCCTATATAACATTTACATTTACACCTGGCGTCACACAGACTCCCACAGAAACAGAAGGGATTTTATCATTTGTTTTCAGCATCTGCCCATAATTAGGTCACCACAGAACAAGTCCCAGCAGCACCACCGCACATGGTCTTTCTGGTGTGTCTGGAGTATATAGTGGTATATGTGTGGGGCAAACGGCACTTTTTTATTGAAGCAGAGAACCATTATGTGGCTTGGATGGGGCAAATATGAGGGTGGCTGGTGGTAAAAGGTACCATAGAAGATCCCTGTAGTTTAGAAGCACACACCCACATTTGGAACAGAGGGATCGTTGTAAGGCAGAGAGGGGTATTTATTCTATGATTCACTATTGCTAGGTGAAAGCAGACAACAGAAGGATGATGGATGATTTTGCACAGCAGTAAATTGTTTATTGTTGACAAAAAATAATAATTAAAAAACAAA
This sequence comes from Philypnodon macrostomus, assembly GCA_036025475.1. Classification (NCBI taxonomy): domain Eukaryota; kingdom Metazoa; phylum Chordata; class Actinopteri; order Gobiiformes; family Eleotridae; genus Philypnodon; species Philypnodon macrostomus. The sequence continues at coordinate 5,288 of JAVQKC010047353.1, read as the reverse complement.
TCCATTATTTTTACATTATTTTTTCAGTTACACAGTGGTAAGGGTAATCTTGTTAGCCACAGCTGCCCGGACTGATACAGACAGCCATACCGTGACTACAGTTTCTCCGACCACCACCAAACCTTATATATAAATGTGAATTAAGTGTCTGAATGCACTGTTTGGAGTGAGAATCAAACCACCAACCTTTTAGTTAGTGGATGACCTACTCTATCGCCACTGCTGCCCTTGGGTAGTGTAAATGAGTCTTTGAGTTTTGCACAAATCTAGATATGGACAGAGTGGTAGTTGTAAGACAGATGTTGTTCTTTGTGGGCTTTAGTGGCTAATATGGGGGAAATATGGAAACATGATTCAACATTGTACTGTCTCTGGTGGTGAAGCCCTGCTCAAACTCAGTCTACTATTGTCTAAGGAAGGGCATTAGAGACTACACTGTAAAATCTAGAAAAATAAAGCTTACTGAACTGCTTTTTAGAATGTGACAAAAAACAACAACTTTCAGGAGACTTTTTACAGTGTTTTTGGTTGCAGGGCTAGCGTTTGAGACACACTGACAAACAGCTATCACTCTCACGTCCATTTCCTTGAGACATCTTAAATTGTTGTTTATCTAAAACAATATATTAATGTAGGCAATAATTTTTTTTTTTTTTACCTTTTTAAGTAAAGTTAACATTTTTCACCGAGTGGATAAGATACGTAGCAACAACAGCAGTAAAGTAGTAGTTAAACCAAGAAATGTGTTGGGGCAATAAAGCATTGCTTAATTAACAATGACAGAACAATGACTATACTACCAGAAATAAACTAGACTTAAACCTGCAAAAAAGCAGTGCAAAAAGAACTATATTCAGGACTATACTGGTATTTAAAGAACTAAACTCCAAACAGTGTGGCACTAAATCAGGTATAAATAGTTTTGGCTGTGTGGTACATCAGCCAAAAGAAGTGCTAACTCATGGCTTTAGCTCCCAGGGTGGGTGTTGGATTTCTTCAAAACAATGATATTTTTGTGCATTTAGGAAAAAAATGTGGCACAGTGAAATGATTTTGTGAGCATCTTTGTCTTTAAGGTGATTTTGAGAGAAAGACACAGACAGCGAAACCAATGATAAATATGATCTGGTATCATGGGGTTGGCCACTTTATTAGGTAGACCCTGTAGCGAAGTCCAGTGTGGTCTTCTGCTGTACATGTACATTCAGAGATCTGCAGACTTTGGTTATATCAAACCAGTCTCTGATGTCTGAGATCAACAAGGCATTTTCACATAACTGCCACTCATACTGTGTCTTTTAAAACCCCCAGAATTCTCTGTAAACTCTAGACATTGTTGTATGTAAAAAATATTCAGTAAATCATGAAGAACTGAAATACCATGGCAACCAAAATCACCTTAGTTTTTTATTCTGATGCTTAGTTTGACTTTTAACATTTGACTTGAACATATCAATTAGCTTTATGCATTGTGGTGATTCACTAGTTGGACTCAAATGCAGTTATATGGGATATTTACTTATCAAAAATTGTAAGGCCTAAATATAGTATTCAGTTATTTCATTTTTTTTTTGTGTCCAGTGAGAATGATGCCTCTTCTGAGAATGAGCAGCTCTTGAGTCGCAGCATCGACAGTGACGAAGAACCAGCATCGGACAAACAGGGCTCAGCCGACTCCACTAACCCCAATAACCCCAGTCTGTGTCTGGGCAACAAGCCTGACCTGTGCCTGCTCTCCCTGGGCCTCCTGGAGCATGAGCGCCACTGTAACGGAGCCCCCAACAATATCTCAACAGTAGGGCCGGGCAGCAGCAGCCTCCACAGTCCTAACCACATCAACCATATCAACAGCATGAACGCCCTCAACAATAATAATAAAACTCCAGGGGTATGGACACTGCATTTAAAGATATGTTGCTATAGTATATTGGGGCGTAAACATTTTGAACATTTTCCCACACAGATGCTGCAAAATCGAAGGAAAAAGATCTTGGACTTGTATGCCCGAGCCTGCAGCATGACAGAGGGTAAGACCTATATAACCTATGTAGAAATGTGAACTGGCTGGGAGGTTGTGGGTAGTTCAATCCTCCGGCCGGCAAACAATTTCACTGAAGTTTGAAAATCCTCCTCGTGTTAATGTGGGTTTTCTCTGGCTACCTCTCACTTAACATATGGGTTAGTTTGGAGGATGGTTCATGTCAATTGTTTATGGTAACGAATACCAAATAGTTTATGGGACAGTTTTCAGTCAATGACCCCTAATGAAAATCAGTAGAATGGCCGAAGGAATGTACAGTATGTAAAAATGCATATAACTGCTGTACTTAATATAACAGTAAATTGATGAAAGCAAATCATGAACATTGATTGATCCAGTAATAGTTTTGTTGAGTTAGTAAATGCACATGACTCCCAATTTCAATTATTGATCAAATAGTACTTCTCATAAGGTAAATACTAGATTGAGACATTATGAACTTACCTAATCCTAATATTTTGTGATTTACATTTATTTTCCTCCTCTCTGCAGGCCTTAGCCCCACGGAGCTCCCCTTTGACTGCCTGGAGAAGGCGAGCCGCATGCTTAGCTCGTCCTACAGCAGCGAGGCGGCCGTGGTAAAGACTTGGAGGCACCTGGCCGAGAGTTTTGGCCTGAAACGAGATGAGATCGGAGGTATGAGCGACGGGCTGCAGCTCTTTGAGAGAGTGAGCACCGCAGGCTACAGTATCCCCGACCTGCTCACCCGCCTGGTGCAGATTGAAAGGCTAGATGCAGTGGAGTCTTTGTGTGCAGATGTTTTGGGGAGCTCCGAGTTGACTTCTACAACATCAACAACAGGAAGGAGCTTTCACAGTCAGTTAGTGTGCCCCACGCCGTGTACATCGCCCTCTCAGAGATGTGCAAGTGTGTAAATGTAAAGTATGGAACAGCAGCTAAAGAGACATTATTGAATTGACTAACAAAGACTATGGCCAGAAGCAGAAAAGAGACTGCACTCACAGCATATGACTTTTATCACACATACATGAAGAATATATGGTGCTCTGTGTTTGACATTATGGGGTTTTCTGTCAACAGTGTGTCTTCAATATACAATATCATTCTAGTTTATACCTAGTGCCTTGACCAAACCTTAAAATCAGCATTATTTACAAAACTGTAAACTAGAATGTCACTAAGTTGTGCAGTTTGCCAATTAACTGAAATAAATGTGCTGGTCACAAAGCAATTCATTTGGTAGAATATTTCACTAAAGAGAATTGAAAGACAATGACAATGATTATCAAGCTGCAGTTTTTCCACAGATTAAATGTTGAGAAACTGGAAAAATTGAGGTTTGACATTTCATCAGAATATTGCAATAATAGTGTTTTTTTTTTTTCATTAGTTAACATTCATAGTTGAGCTTTCAGTGAGGCTGCTACACACACACGAGAGACAGCAGAGATGAGCTGTCTACTTAAAATGCAATCATGACGCACAGCTGGAAATGCTAAAATGTCATTCAGGCTAGCTTCTTCCGATAAGTAACACACCAGTGCAGACAACATCTTTACACATGTTTGGGAACATTGAAATTACTGCATCCATTTTATGTAATTTAAGCTCAAATGTATTACTTCAGTGAGGATTTATGTTAACAAATCTCAGCAATGCCTGGCGTGTAATCAGTATTAATGCATGTAATCTAATCAGGTAAAACAATCTGGGAAAAAACATTTTATACACAAACGATATAGAGCTACAGCCAAATGAATGACGAACAATGTAAATCCTACTTAATAGTAAATACTAGCCCCTCAGTCTGTTCCCCCTGACGATTGTGGTCTAGTGCTGCCGCCAGCCCTAATTATTTGACGTGTGGTTGCCCCGGGCCTTAATAGGCTGAAGTGTTGTGGTTTACAGAGCTGGTGCAAAGTGCCTGTGATTTCCAGCACCCAATTAAGCATTTAGGGGCCACTTAAAACCACCAAAAGCCCAGTGGAAAAGGCTGTAAAACCTGAAAATGCAGTAGAAGAGAGGAATGGGAAACTGGCTAGAAGGGTGAATGCAGCTAGTTATCGTAAACACAGTCAGAAGTTTGAGTGGCTAAAAATGATACTCATAAAATATAGTTAAATATCTAGTAGAAGTAAAATGCAGACATCGAAGTAATTACTCAAAGTGTAAAATATTTGGTTAAAAAAGAAACCACTCATGACTTCATAAGTTACTATAATATACCACAGGGTTGCAGGGGACATTATAAATTCACTCAATTTGTACTTAAGAGAATTGTTATTTTAAAAATGTATAACTCAATGTATGGGGCATTGAAACTACTAAAATGTACTTGAGTAAAACCCTTATGACCCACCCCTGTTCTTTAGACATTTGCGGTTAGCTCTGTCAAGCCTCCCCTATGGGACTAAAATGGCAAATAGGAAAAATATGCAGTTGTTTAGGTTGAGTATAGCTTCAGGAAGCAGCTCGGGCCGGGGGAATGATAAACATTAGGCTAAACATAAAGATGGTCAAGGTTTTTTTGTGGTTTCAAAATCTTGAAATGCCAAAACGCCTGCTTTGATCTCCCTGCTTTTGAATAGAGCCGATCTCTATCTGATGCCTGATGTTGTCAACATAATGTCCCATGACTGCTCTGTAAAAAAATCAAAAACAGAAACCTCCTGCCAACTCTTTTTTTCCCCCCACTGGGGCAGGCCTCCAGTATTTTAAATCAATAATATGCATGCTTATATGGCGTGGATGCTTCCCCCTAAGATCTCTTGTCAAGGCAAAAAAACACGTATTTCCAATTTTGATGTTTTATGCTGTGGAGCTTTTGTAAATATATTTTGTGATTTGTGGTTAGAATCGAAACGGACCCCAGGCCAAGTCCCATATGTTTTTAATAGTATGCTCAATGTGTGATGTACAGAAGCCAATTGAGAATAACTTACCTCAGTCACTCAAATACAGTTTAGTGAGGCATGTAGAGACACATTCAAACTCACTGCAGTACACAAGTCTATCTGTATATATAACTTATTATTGTACATAATGTATACTTAATAAAATATGTATGGCAAAATATGTGTTTTTTATTGTTAGAACTTGTCTTGTGGCCAGGTTAGCACTATGGGACCACAGCAGCTCAAACCATCCATCCATCCATCCATCCATTTTCTTCCGCTTGTCCGAAACCGGGTCACGGAGGCAGCAGTCTAAGCAGGGAACTCCCGCCTTCGACCACCGCCCGATCCACATTGCACCAGCCCTTTATGGTACCTCCCGCGGGTGGTGG
>JAVQKC010047351.1:0-12485 GCA_036025475.1 Philypnodon macrostomus | reverse complement strand
ATCATTAATGAGCCACCCCTATAAAAAAATTAAATAAATAAAAATAATAATAATAATAATAAATATATATAAAATAAATAAATTAATTAAATCTATAAATAAGAATAGAGCTAGAATTTCCTCATTTGGCAACATTTTGTAATAACCATTCACAATGAAGCAGTAATAATCATTTATGTGTGCTAATTAACATTGGTAATTATTAGTGTCTGTTTGTAAATATGAAATGACCTGGTTATGAACTTATACTTTATGTGTGCCCTTGTAGCAAACCAAAGAGAAGGTGAAGCTGCTGATCCAATTGGCTGATAACCTGGTGGAGAAAGGCCACGCTCATGTGTCAGAGCTGAAGAAGTGGGTCAGTACCATCGACCGTCGGTATCGGGACTTCTCTGTACGGATGTCCAAATACCAGGAGAGTCTGGAGAGGAGTCTGGGAGTCAGCTCGGAGGTTAGAGGACCACATTGTTAATAGACTTATCTTATTTTAGAGACATTATATAACGATTATATGAAGGTCTAATTGACTAGATTGTTAACATCAGGTCTGTTTCTGTTCCAGGACAATAAGGACTTAGAGCTGGACATAATTCCAGCCAGTCTGACTGATAAGGCTGAGGTCAAACTACGAGACCCCAGCCATGAGGTCAATGAGGAGAAACGGAAATCTGCCCGAAAAAAAGAGTGAGTATAAACATATATTATATTGCACTAACTTTACGAGCGAGACCAAATGTTGATCTAACCCAAGATGTCAATTATGCATTTTACATTCATAGCCTCAAAAATTATTACTGCTCAATACGGCTCAATTGTTTTCCCTTATATATAGCTATAGGTATAAAATGTTCTTTTCTTCAGGTTCATCATGGCTGAGCTGCTACAAACTGAGAAGACTTATGTTAGAGATCTTCAGGACTGCTTAGAGGTAAATGCCATTTTAATATTGTTTTTATTCTTCTATATGTGTCCGTAGCATATTCACCCGTTCTGCTTATATAGACATATCTGTGGGAGATGACCAGTGGTGTAGAGGAGGTCCCTCCAGGCATTGCCAACAAAGAGCACATCATCTTTGGAAACATGCAGGCCATCTACGACTTCCATAACAAGTGAGACCACAATTCATAATCCTCTGTTATACGTAAATGATAAAACCACTGAAAAGACTCAACGAGGCAGATAATGGAGAGCAATGGTCATACACATAGAGAAAAAAAGCACTAGGGCAACAGCTGGAACATTGACAAATAACCAGACGAACTGGCACATGGACAGGGGAAGACCAAGACTAAATACCCCAGGAGAGGGAAGACACAGGTGCAAAACATTTGTGCGGGGGCAGTAATCACAGAGACAAGGGCAGGAAGTGAGGTCAGACAAAGGGCAAAATAAAACAGGACTGTCACATATTCCTGACCGTGAAGACCAGTTATTTCACTGTTTGTGAAGTTTGACTCTTTAGTCATTGGTGTCTTTGTTTGCGTGTTTTTTTATAGTATATTTCTGAAGGAGCTGATAAACTATGAGCAGCTTCCAGAAGATGTTGGTCACTGTTTTGTCACCTGGGTAAGAACCAGCTCCTCTTGAGCATTCCCTTTTAAATCTGCACTAATGTGTAATACATAAAATAATCTTTATGTCTTCAGGCTGATAAATTTCACATTTACGTGGATTACTGTAAGAACAAGCCAGATTCTAGTCAGCTTGTACTGGAGCACGCTGGATCCTTCTTTGACGTAAGTAACGTTATTAAATGCAATGTTTAGAAGTCAACAGTAGATGGTGATGTTGAGCTTTGTAAGTCAAGACATTCTGATGACTCCAACTTCCACAGAAATTACTCTGTGTCTTTTTACTTACGTACACAGGACATCCAGCAAAGACGGGGTTTGGCAAACTCAATCAACTCCTACCTCATTAAACCAGTGCAGAGAATCACCAAATACCAACTACTGCTCAAGGTTTAGTCAGACAGGATTGAAGTGAATATAATTATTAGTGTCTTTGCATCTGTATTAAGTGAACGTCTTTATAGGAGTTACTGTCGTGTTGTGAAGAGGGTAAAGGGGAGATTAAAGATGGTCTGGAGGTGATGCTGGGTGTTCCCAAGAGAGCTAATGACGCTATGCACCTCGCCATGCTGGAAGGTCAAAGACTTTATTATACATTTTTTATACATTCTATATCATAACTTACCAAACAATACTATATCACCAGAAACGAAATATAATGAAATTAATCTTAAATCTGACAGAAAATGAGTTATGTTAAAATAGATATGTATGTACTTTTATATCTGGCTTAACTTTAGACCTTTTTTTGTAAGTTTGATTTAACCCTAGTTTGGACCAATCTCATCATTAATGCATAACTCAACATAATCATGGAATATTTCATCTTTTTTGTGCAGCCCATATCTACAGGCAGATGCTCAGTAGTTATAACAGGGTTCTTTTTTGTAGGCTTTGAAGACAGTGTGGAGGCGCAGGGTGAGCTGATCCTCCAGGACAGTTTTCAGGTGTGGGATCCTCGCTCTCTGATCCGGAAGGGACGGGATCGACACCTGTTTCTGTTTGAGTTCTCACTGGTTTTCAGTAAAGACATCAAGGATACAGCTGGCAGATCCAAGTACCAGTACAAGCACAGACTACTGGTGAGTACCATGGGTCATCTTATATTATGAGATTCAAACATCACTGGCCACTTTATTAGGTACATGTAAAGTAAATGTCGAGTGGTAGTTATGTGGGCGAAAATGCCATGCTGTTGACCAAATGACCAAAAAACATTCCACCTTAAAGCTGGCTTTATCAGCAGTAGACCACACTAGGTTCACTTTATCAGCTACAAAGAGCTGGGTCGCGGAGGCAGCAGTCTAAGCGGAGATGCCCAGATTTCCCTCTCCCCAGACACTTCCTCCAGCTCTTCCGATGGGACTCCAAGGCGTTCCCAGGCCAGCGAAGAGATCCCTCCAGCGTGTCCTAGGTTTTCCCCGGCGTCCAGGGGGTATCCAAAACAGATGCCCAAGCCACATCAGCTGGCTCAATGTGAAGGAGCAGCGGCTCTACTCTGAGCTCCTCCCGAGTGACCGAGCTTCTCACCCTCTCTCTAAGGGAGCGCCCGGCCACCCTGCGGAGGACACTTATTTCGGCCGCTTGTACCCGCGATAGCTACAAGGTCTACCTAATGAAGTGGCCATTGATAATATAACAGCATCATTATGTTATATCATATTATCAACGAGTTTTCTGTTCTCTGTGAATAACACATTATTATTCTGTTTTTAGACTTCAGAGTTGGGGATTACAGAACACATTGAAGGAGATCCGTGTAAATTCGCTCTGTGGTCCGGACGAACCCCCTCCTCTGATAACAAAACTGTGCTAAAGGTCCGGCTACATTTACTTTTATTTACATGTAGTTATCCTAAAACATTTATGCACAGACTGAAATTTCCAATATAATTATAACTTTTCAATATACATTTTCTGCAGGCATCTAGTATAGAGGCCAAGCAGGAGTGGATTAAGAACATCAGGGAGGTGATTCAAGAGAGGATGACCCTGAAGGGAGCACTGAAGGAGCCTATTCATCTGCCCAAAGCACCAGCACTGAGCAAACCCAGGAATAACAAGAGGTAAATGAGGACACAATATATATACAGGGACTAGGCATAACATTATGACTAGTAAATAACACAGAATTGGCTAAGTAAGACATCTCCAAAACTGCAGCTCTTGTGAGGTGTTCCTGGTCTGCAGTGGTCAGTATCTATCAAAAGTGTCCAAGGAAGGAACAGTGGTGAATCTGCAACAGGAGATGCATTGGGGAGTGAAGTCGAGCCCATGTGGTCTGGGGTCCAATTACTAATCTTGGTTAATGCTGGTTCTGATAGAAAGGTGTCCGAATACATCACTTCACAGTTTGTTGAGTATGGGGCTACAGAGGGCAACCAATTCAATGTGACAGGTGGTCGCAATGTTATGCTTGATCAGTGTTTATAAATATGTCAGGTTTGAAATGATGCAAACCTTAACAGACCCACTGTGCATAGATGATACTCGCTGTCCTGGTATGGAGCGTTATCCAGCGAGATTAAACCGGTTCTTTATGTTTTATACAAAGATATCGCAGATGTTTTACTGAGTTTGTTTACGTCCGTGTGCAGGGAAGGAGTTGAAGATGGGGATAGTCAGGGAGACGGCAGCAGCCAACCAGACACCATCTCCATCGCCTCCAGGACCTCCCAGAACACGGTGGACAGTGACAAGGTAGGACCAGACCACAACAGGGAGGAAATGCACAGAAGCTGTTCGTATCAGGTGTTTTTCTATCCTTAACTACTCACATAATTACAAAAAACACCAAAAAGTACATTTTTAAGCAGGACTGTTGATGAGGTGATGACCTGCAGCTGTTTCACTGCTACAGGGTTTCCCGTGCAGTTTCAATGGGTAGGAGCAGGGGCGCGTCTGGTGCCACTGTCTCTGGGGTGCTTACATAGGTGAACATGTACTTAAACGTGTGATTATCGGCACCAAATGTAAAACGGGTAAAAAGATGAAAACCCTGTTCAGGATTTGTGCCGGAGTCTGTGGCGACAGATCCTACAAACCCGCCACTCACATCCAAGTAAGAACATTTTGAGTCATTTTGAGTTTTATTTTATTTATATTAGCATAAGCAATGATCATGAAAATGTTGAGCCAGTAGTTCAGTTTTAACTCTAAATATAATGAATTTGTGTGATGTCTTGGTTGCATTGATTTGCTTTATTTGACATGGACTGGAGTTAGTTGCATTGTTGCTGTTTTCACACATTGGATATTGCCTGTATTGTAGTGACTGTAGTGAAGCTGGAGTATCAGAAATGCCCAGACCACAGACACACATCCACTTGTGCCAAAATGACCTCCCACTTGAGTGTAACAGTGTGGCCTTTTCACTGTTCAACCCCCACACCCACACTCTGCCCAGGCTGCAAATGTCAGGTCCCAAAACAAGCTGCATGGTTTAGACCAAGTGTAGATCTGGTTTGGGCCTCATTTAGAGATGGTTTAGTATAAATTCTGGCTTAGACGTGGTTCTGACGTGGTTTGGTCAGAGGTGGTAGAGTAGCCAATAATGTTACTCCAGTAAGAGTATAGTTACTTCAAACTAATGTTACTCAAGTAAAAGTCAAAAGTACTCATTCACATAATTACTGGAGTAAGAGTAGAAAAGTACTGGTGAAAAACGACTCAAGTCCCGAGTAACTGTTTGAGAGTAATGTCAGATTATTTGTTTAATTTTGTGATAATCTGCAAAAAAATAAAAAGATAATAAACAGATTTTGATATTTAAAAAAAAATAAACTAAAAACATAAATAATATTTTCAAAAATTAAGGCACAAGGAACAGAATTTCACATCATCACATTTTTCACATAAAGCTGTTCTTACATGACACACAGAGGTGGTCAAAGTACTCTTACTCTTTCTAGATTTACAAGAGGTTACTCAAGTAAGAGTACAGTTACTTCAACATATTATTACTCAAGTAAAAGTCAAAAGTATTGTGCAGTAAAGATACTCCTATGGAGAATAGTTTATTTTAAAAATTACTCAAGTAAATGTGACTGAGTAAATGTGACTGAGTAAATGTGACTGAGTAGGCCCCTCCATTGGCTAAGACCTGGTTTAGTTCTATTTTAGAAATCAGTTATTTAGACAGGTTTACTCAAATTACAATGTCTGAAAGTCAACCATCTGAAGTGGCAGTCTCTAGTGAGGATACATGTTTCTTTCCAAAATAGATGTTTTGGCAGAATTTGGCAGAACAGCTCGTGTCGGTGTCAAGGCCTGTTTAATCTTTTATGGTATTTTCACTTGTTCTTACAAAACAAAATGACCACGGTTTAATTCATTTTAAGTCTATTTTTATAGCTATGCCGTGGGTGTGCGTTTTGTGTGGTTCACTCTATTGTCTCGAAGATTTAGAGGCCAAAGCATTTAGCTCGGAGTAGCCCTCTGAGTTAACCTCACATTTCCAAAAACATACATGATTGTATTTTACTGGTTTTCATGGGTCTAAAATTCTAAATGCCATTAAGTGTTTCACATTCATATTTATCTTCATTTTTCGGAGCTTGTGGAAAAGGCAGGACAAAATATTTTGTCTTGTTTGATGGTTGATTTATCTGTTACTCAAAAAGTACTGCACCTATTTGGATGGAATTTTCAGGGAAGGTCAGAAATAACACAAGAAACAATTGATTAGATTTTGGGTTTGATCCGAAACATTATCTGGATCCAGGATTATTTTTCATTAAAAAAATGTTTTTGAAAGATATTTTGGGGGCTTTTCTGGCTTTATTGGTGGGACAGAATGACAACAGGGAGAAGAGTGTTTCAAACTCTGAATATGAACTGAGCTAAACTGTGCCCCCAAGATTTTAAAAGAATGCCATCTGTAAGCAACTTTACTGAAAAAGTACTCTGGTTCGATTTGGATGAAATGCTTCAGGGAAGGTCAGAAATGACACAAGGACCTGTTTCATGAAATCTGTGAGTGGAAATTAGCTGCCTTGGCGGAGGTCTGCTTTCTAGTTTGTCATTTTCTGCAATAAACCCACATTTTTTAGCCTCGATTTAATCCAGAGTTAGCTTCAATTTAGCCTCATTTTAGATTAGCGTAGTATTTTCTTTCTCGTATATTCCACTATGCTTGTCAGGGATCCAACTGCATGACTATCTTTATTAATAGAATCCCACAACATTGCCCTTCCTTTGTGTGTCTAGTGGAAATACTCGGCCACACTTAGTACATCTAGTTTTAATGTTTGTGTTTTTTTTCACGCCTGCTCAGTTTTCATGCACGCCTCATCTACTCTCTCAAATACAAGCCGGCCTGACGCTGGCAGACTCAGTTGTTCCACTGGTCTAGTCTGGAGCGCGTCTGTCTGTGGAGGTGGTGGAAAAGCTACTGTTTCTAGTAGTTTTTGTGCTGAGCGGCTGCCAGACAATTTTGACAGGCCAGGGCAAAATATAGTCAATAGTAACTCTAGTGGTAATACACTCACTGGCCACTTTATTAGGTTGACATTGTATCTAATGAAGTGGCACCCTGTGGGGTCTTCTGCTGCTTCATGTTTTGTCATCTTCAGAGATCTGGGGAACCTTGATGTAACGAGTGGTTATCAGAGCTAATGTTTATTATCTGATACATATGGCTAAATCCATTGGCTTGATGAATTGTGATAGGGTTATTAGGTCTTTGAATGTAAATAAGTGTACCCAATACAGTTAGTGAACAGTTTTGTGCTCGATTCTTCTGTGTTTTATTGTCTCTATAACTCAACTCAGTCTCCGCCTGTCTCCTGTCTCAAACTTTTGATCTAGTCACTGATACATATCTTTGGAGTTTTACAATGTCTGGCCTACAACTTTCAGGCTATCTTTTTCTCCAAATTGTAAAAAACAGCTCAAACCTATGGTAAATGTGGTGAAGTCTAAAGCGCTGCCAAGCTGTCACCCACTGGAACGCGCCCTGAAGCCACAATATGACCACAGACAGACTGACTCAAAACATTAACATGTATATTCTACAAAACGTCACGGGACGGATACAACCGGCTCATCAAAGTCAAACTATAGAGATGTTTTTAACCAAACTTCTTCCAGGGATAAAAGTGGAAACGGGTTATTATACCAGCAACAACAGAGTCCAAACGGTATTTATGAAACACTGGCAAAACAAACGCGCCCACAACAGCAGAAAGTGGCATTCAAATGACCTATACACAGAACGGGGAAGTACTTAGTCAAAATATTTGTGCTACTTGTACTGAATACTCAATAAAACCCCAGCACAAGTTTGGGCTAAAATAGTGAATTGGGTGCGGCCTGCAGGGGGAGCAAGGGCCTTAAAGGGGTAATCTAATCTCATTTCAGTTTTTTCAATAGAGAGAAAACAAAAAAAACTCTTTAAAACCGGAAATGCTAATCTTATCTTTGATTTTTTTTAAATGTGATTTGGGGGTTATCTAAGGACATGCTTTACTGTATATTTATGCATAAGAAAGAATCCCATTTATTGAGTTTCAGTGTGGGTCATATGACATCTGTCCCGGCCTACGCTCCTCTCTCTCCCACACACTGTAAAAATACTTTAACTTACTTATAAAAGGGCAGAAATCAATGGAAAAAGTAAATTGTCTATCTGTATTGAATTGAATGGGTCCAAAAATTGCCCCTAAACGAATGTAAGAGTAAATCGCTGTCTGTGAACATGAGTCAGCCATCTGCCTAAGGCCCATAGTTGCACACATCAGTCCTCTTATCCGTAACCTGCAAATGTTACCTATACACTGTAAAAAAAAAAAGAAATTTAAATGTCAAGGCAACTGTCACATTAGATTTTACATAATCAGTTTAGATTTTTTTAACATGGTTTAACTCAATTAGTAAGCTTTAATTGAAGTAAGGTTGTTTTGTTAAATTGTACAGTGCGCACACACAATGATACACACTGTTCCCATGGTACACAAAGCTTGGGCTGTTTGTTCAAAGACACGGTGGTGAGAGAGAGCAGGAGAGAGAGAGAGAGAAGAGGGCGTGTTTTTCTTTGGGGCAAAAAAAATAATAATCAAGGGTGTTGTCAGAGAGGTGGCTTCACTTCAGGACGGGACAGGAGACACAGGTCCAACATGTCCAAGTGGATGAGCTTCAAGTTATTCAAAGAGAGCAGTAGAGTGAGTATTTTATCACTAAGATCTTTATGTGACTGATTGTGTCATCTCTGACAAGTATTATCATGCAGTGAGTAAGCTAATACTATATCATCAAGTTGTCATTGTGGGCCATTGCTTAGTCCTTGTTTAGGTCTGGTTTTGGTCTGGTTTAGGTCTGGGTTTTGGTCTGGTTTAGTCCTTGTTTTGGTCTGGTTTAGTCCTTGTTTTGGTCTGGTATAGGTCTGGTTTAGAGCTGGTCTAGAATCAACATGCAGTGGCAACGGTATTTCTTGCATGGCAGTTTTTTTATGCAAGTATATTATCACAGGAAAGCGCTTCTTCATATGGAGTAATTCGGTTCTCAAGTTGTGGTACTGGTCCTGATCACGGTACTGTGAGGTTTTTGATTTAGTTTAATTCCAGAGCCAGTTTTGTTCATGGTTTAGTCCTGCTCTTGATAATGGACCAATGTGTAGTCCTGGTTTAGATGCAGTTTATTCATGGTTTAGTTCTGATTTAGAGCTGCTTTTAACTTGAAATAGTTGGTGTTTTGTCTGTGTTTATTACTGGTTTAGATTTAATTAGTATGGGATTAGTTTATCTGTTTAATTCCCAGAATCCCCATTAGTTTTCACCATAGTGGTTACTAATCTTCCCGAGGTCTAAATAATGCAATTGTTTACAAAAATATTTACATGAATTTGCATCACAGATCATTGGCCAGACTTAAGTAACCAACCACCCTAAAAAAACTGATTAATTTCTCGTTTTGACCCGGTTTAATTCTTACGTAGTAGTCATGGTTATCCCTGGCTTAGAGTTTAAACCTGGTTAGCTCTAGTTTAGCCCTGGTCTAAATCCTGTAGTCAGGGTTTAGTCCTAGTTTAGTCCTCTACCTGGTTAATTCCTTAGGCCCATTTCAGTTCAACAGATGGTCCTGATGGCATGTTGGCCTCCGTTATGTTGCCTCTACTGTCGAGGTTGAAGACGTCGCCTGGGCTTGTTTTGCTTTCCATTGCTTCAGTCACTAATTCACATGCTTATGCAGCTCATATGTGTCTGTTGACTTTCACTTAGGCCTGTGCTGTTGTTATAGGCCGGATTAATGGTTAAACAGGGTAGAGTTAGAGACAGACGGACAGACAGGAAAAAGGCGATTAGCTGCAGCAGACAGGCTCAGGGCGGCTCGCGACTCGTTCTTTGTGGGTGTTTTTAAGGGCAACTTTGATATGTTTTTGAATGTAACTATAGATTAATATCAAAGTCTTTACTAAACATGGGGTCAATCTCGGACTACGCTGATATTACAGATGGATCTTTCTAAATTTGATTTCTTGTCGGCCCAGTAAGCTTTTTTTTACCCACCAAAGTGTGTCCGAGAAAATCCAGACCAAATAAATAGTGCACTTCTTGTCTTGTACAGTGGCAGTTAGTCCTTGTGCCTCTCAGCAAGGAGGTTGTGGGTTTGACCTCGGGCATATCCTCTTCATGTTGTTGTGTGGGCTTCCCCCAAATACAACCCATATATAAAATCAAAACAAAAAGCCTTTGCAATCACATGAGCCAGTAAAAGTGTAAAATGCCTCATCTGTGTTCGAATGTGAATAAAATATTGGCTCATGTAGTTTGGTATGTTGTAACTATTCTTAGTAAATCAATGTGAGGATGAATGTTTGTCTCTGTGTGTGTTCATAGGTACCATCTTTGCCACAGTCCAGAATGTACCCTGCCCAAGGCCCATAGTTGCTGGCATGTGGTCAATTTCTCCCAAAAGTGTGAGAGAGAGTGAAGCTCAAACTGCCCAAAACAAGCTCATGGTTGTTCAATTGCTGTCTGAAGTCTGTTGTGTGTGTAGGGACCATATTAAGTGTTGAAACCACATGTCTCTATTAGTTGCATATGAGTGTGGCGTACAGTACAGGAAGTTTTAGTTATCCATTAAAATCAATCAACAATATTTTCCACTGACACACTTAGAGACACTAATTTCATTCATTCATTGTGTAAGCTGCATTATATTAGATCCATTGAAATCATACATATGTCATTATTATATGACTTTTAACATTGTCTTCTCACCATAGAAAGTGCTATTGGAACAATTACTTTTCAATGTATGCTTTTTCAAATGAAACTGGCATTACAACCTCTCCAGTACCATGGTTCTCAAACTGTGGAGCAGGTATTACTGGTGGCTTTTCTTAGGTCTGGTGTAGTTCTAACCTGATGTAGACCTGGTGTAGTCCTGACCTGATGTAGACCTGGTGTAGTCCTGACCTGATGTAGACCTGGCGTAGTTCTGACCTGATGTAGACCTGGCGTAGTTCTGACCTGATGTAGACCTGGCGTAGTTCTGACCTGATGTAGTCCTGACCTGATGTAGACCTGGTGTAGTTCTAACCTGATGTAGACCTGGTGTAGTCCTGACCTGATTTAGACCTGGTGTAGTTCTAACCTGATGTAGACCTGGTGTAGTTCTGACCTGATTTAGACCTGGTGTAGTTCTGACCTGATGTAGACCTGGTGTAGTTCTGACCTGATGTAGACCTGGTGTAGTTCTGACCTGATGTAGACCTGGTGTAGTCCTGACCTGATTTAGACCTGGTGTAGTTCTGACCTGATGTAGACTTTTAGACCTTTTCTTTTCCCAGTTTAGCCCCAGTTTAGCCCCTGCTCTTAAACTATATATAATATTTGTAATACATTTTTCTGTAATCAGTTTTTGCCCATTTCTAGATTGGGTTCTGGCTTAACATTGTATTGTATTGTATTGTATTTAAAGGCGAGATGGTGGGACTGAGGTGCCACTTTTTTGGAAGGTTTGAGAAATTAACACATTTTGACGTCTGGCCATTTTTTTGTTCCATATAATCTCAAAGCCACGCATATCTTAATCTCTTCACAATGAATGATCCAGTTCCCTTCCTTTGGTGAGGGATCGAAGGATGAGGTTTGATGCTGTGAGCCCTGGCTCAACATATGACGGTCACAAGTCGCGCGTGTACAGCGTGTGCTCATTGCTCGGCTGTGGTCATGTGACCGAAGGCATCAGGCCACAAGACACGCCCATAAACAGGAGCTCCCACACAAAAACACATTCTGAGTTTGAGAGAGGTGATGTTGTTGACAATGCTCAAGCAATCTCCAACTGCTCCTGGCTTTGGTTAGGGTGCATGTGTTGGGTGGATGTGCTGGTGGTGTGCAAATGCTGAAGTTATGGTCTGATATTCCAAAATGTAAAAAAAAACATTAAAATGAATGAAAATAATAAGCCCCAAATGCACCTGTGGCACCCTTACATATATCAGTAGCTTGTGTATATATCCTGCCTAGTATTATATATTTATAACATATGTGAACTGAATACACACATACAGTTTGGTTTTCACATCTACTTTGATATAAGCGTTCGTTTATGTTGGGCGTGTTCATGTTGTGGGTAGTTGGCAGACATAATGTTTGGACTTTGAGCCAAAATTATTACTTTGGCGGAGCTCTTTTGAAACCGAGCCTTGCTATTGTGTGACTTTTTGGTTACTACTGCCATAGAAATCCAAATACTCAATTCTCAAAAGACAGATTTGGCACTGGTGGCTTTCAGACTAGTGCAGACGTACAGTGGTTTACTCCTGGTTTAGTCCTGATTTAGACGTACAGCGGTTTACTCCTGGTTTAGTCCTGATTTAGACGTACAGCAGTTTACTCCTGGTTTAGTCCTGATTTAGACGTACAGTCGTTTACTCCTGGTTTAGTCCTGATTTAGACGTACAGT
>JAVQKC010047329.1:0-18623 GCA_036025475.1 Philypnodon macrostomus | reverse complement strand
TCTGAGACCCTCTGTGGGCTGTATTATAAGGGTTTAAATGAGACTCTGAGACCCTCTGTGGGCTGTATTATAAGGGTTTAAATGAGACCCTGAGACCCTCTGTGGGCTGTATTATAAAGGTTTAAATACGACTCTGAGACCCTCTGTGGGCTGTATTATAAGGGTTTAAATGAGACTCTGACTCTGAGACTTACATGAACATACTTTATGTCCCACATTTGGTGTTGAAGACACAAACCACACAACATCATTTTAATTTTTTTTTTTTTTAATTTGCAGGAGTTAGTTCAGAAACAGACACATGATCATTATCAAACACATCTCTGCGTTTCACTGAAGTTAGAGACACCACAAAGACTGGACTTACCCAGAATCCACACGGCAACTAAGATCTGAGTTTAAATGACTCGAGTTCAGACAGATGAGAGAGGGGTGAGACTCGGGGGAGAGGGTTGAGACTTGGGGGAAAGAGTTGAGACTCGGGGGAGAGGGTTGAGACTCGGGGGAGAGGGTTGAGACCCGGACTCTGGGGAGAAGGTTGAGACTCGAACTCGGGGGAGAGGATTGAGACTCGGAATCAGGGGAGAGAGTTGAGACTCGGGGGAGAGGGTTGAGACTCAGACTCGGGGGAGGCCGTTACATTTGCTGAGTTCTGTTGCTGTTCCACGTGTTGTTCTCATCCTCACTATCTCAAGCGCGCTGATGACGTCATAGAGCTTGCTGAGTGCCAAAGTGTAGTTGGCCCACGGGTGGATGTTAACAGCAGTCCGTATATCACTACACCACAAGTTGTTGACGTATAAGCACACGCCTCCACCTGTTGTTTTATCAGAGGCTGCAGTCCGGTCTCCCCGGTGTAGTGAATCAGTCTCTAGCTGAACGGCAGAGCCCGGGACGTTCTCTGAAAGCCATGTCTCAAAGAAAATTAGGGGGCAGCACTCTCTTATTTCCCTTTGTGATGTGATTGGAGCTCATAGTTCATCCAGCTTGTTGTCCAGAGACCGACCGTTGGCTAGCAAGAGGCTGGTGGTCAGCTAGCGCAAGCTTTTAGCCTAGCATGGAGCCGGCCTCTCTTGCCTCGCTTTCGTCGCCGTCTCCAAAGCGCTCTCCTGGTGTCTGCGAACTCACTCGAGGTCGGTGCTTCGGGGCCTTCCTGGGGATGGTTGCGGTGGCTGTGAGGGCGTACAATGTGTTGCAGCTCAGGTGGTATACATCCGGTAAAACTTTGTTGTAAAGTAGCAATGTCCAACCTAGGCCTGTGCTGTCATCCCCGACAGCAAGGTGTATATCGGCGAAAACGGCCCCATATGTTTGCCTCATACGTCTGCCCCATACGTCTGCCCCATACGTCTGCCCCTTACGTCTGCCCCATACATCTGCCTGCCCCATACGTCTGCCGTATTAGTCAGATGTGTTCAGGGCCAGGGGGTCAATAGGTATTTCAGGTTTGAGCCTAATCGGGCAAAGTATGTGTAAGTTAGAGGCTGTCAAATATAGCTGACCTCCTGGCCCTGACTAATATGATGGCAGTTACCTCTATAGTGCCCCCTATAGACTGAAAGAAGAATGTAGTTTTAGGAAATTTTCTAAATTTGGCAAAAACATTCTTCACAAACATCCAGACAAATCAAAAAAAGTCAAATAGACCCTTCCCACCTTTGTCATAGTTTGGCAGCGGGCCCTCTTAATTGCTCGTTAACAAAATAAAAACCCTTAGAAATCACACAATGTCTGATTAAGGTGCCCGTTGGTGCCATAGCAGATGTGGCAGACGTATGGGGCCGTTTCGCTGATATACACCTTACTGTCAGGTATGACAGCTTAGGCCTAGTTGCTCATTGCTTTCTCAGAGTTGTTGTTGTAGGCTGGTCTGGCGCGTTTTAGCTTCCCTCAAGAGCTTGATGACCTTGGCCTTCTCCTTTTCCAGCTCCTTTACGAGGAACTGAACCTCCGCAGTTTCTTGGCTTGGCTTGTTGTTGGCGTGCTCATTTTTTGCCATCAGTTTCAGATCTGAGCTTTCTTTGAATTCCTCTTTGAGTATAGTCCAGAGCTGTTCCTCGAACTCCAAATGCTGGACACAGGTATTATTCCTAATCATCGATTATTTTATTATCACTTTTTAATCAGCACTATTATCATTACCATTCCTATTCTCATACCGCCGTCATGTCAATATATTAGTAGAGTATTTCTAGTTATATATAAATTAATTTATATTTAGTAACAATTGATTATATGGGATTTTTATAAGAAATACCCCCCCCCCCAAAAAAATAAAATAAAATAAAAAAAAATCTAAAATCCAATTTTCCTGCCCCCATCTCCCAGCCACAGCTGTTCAAGCCTGGTACTGAAATCACCACCAGATGTAAACAAAAGGGGCCTAACGCTTCACCCACACGATAAAGGCAGCTATTATCATTCCTTCAATATTTATAAAGATGAGGGAGAGAGGAGGCATAATGAACGCATTGGATAACTCAGATTATTACGAAAAGTCAAGGAGCTCTTTAAAATAGTAGATATCCAGTCTGTCTCTGTCATTCAATAGCCAGTCCTGACACTTATCAAGATCCCATAGTACTTTGACTTGTTTGCAACTTTGTCGTGGTCCCCATTTACCTTTTTCTTTGTCATTACCCTAGCGTTCAATAGGAAATCAACATTTAGTCAATGCACTTAATCAAAATAGCACAATCTATTGTTTACTAATTAGTCTGACTCACTACAATGCCTAATATATTTACGGTGGAACGTGGTTTAGGAATAGAATATTTACACCATTTTTTTTTAAATTGCAATTTTGGTTAAGTTCGGAAGATGGCGCTCAAAACAACAGCTGTAAAAGAAAGTGGTTACATTTCCGGGTCAGGCGGCGAGACTTCCGTGTTTTCATCGTAGCTTCGTGCGGCTATGCTAAGGCCTAAATCTGTAAAATTAACATTTACAGCGAGACTGATACAAACCTTGATTTATTGTGTGTTGTTTTTAAGTTCGGGTTAAGCTATATTTATGTTACGACAGAGTAATTATCGCTGTTTATAAATCTGTAAGGATCATTTCTTCTTCCGTGTTGTTGTACCGTTACACGAAAGCGCTGTTTTTGTGGCATATGTTTGTATCTTTTGGATAATTCCGCGACCTTTGCCTTCCTCTGGTGAGATTCATGTCCTGAATTCGCACAGACAGGGGATTTTGAGGTAACGTTTGTCTTTATATCTGTTTACCTGTCATGGGGAAGCGTTTCAATACTAAAGACTTTACGATATATTTTTACAGGTTCACAACTATTGCCTCTCGGACAATTTGTGTTTCCAAATACCGTTTTATTGGACTAAAATTAGACAATAATTAGACTAAACCAGGACTAAACAGAGACGGTTCAACCCGACAGAGCATCTAATCAACAACCAAGTCTAAACAAAAACATGATCAGTTTGTACACTGAGCTTAATGCATAGTTGTAGTGATACGAAACTCGCTACATAACATTTTGACAGAGTGATGTTTGTCAATATTTGGCTGACTATGGTGTAACTAGTATTGAAATAATTTTGTAGCAGAGTTCAGGCTACATCAGCAGTTTGTGATCAGTCCAGCCCAGCCTGCCCCTAAACTGTTGTATAAATGTTAGTTTTCCTTTTAGATTAGTTCCATTAAGTGCCATTTGATTTATACACAAGATTTGCCACCCTCATTGCCTATGAATGAATGTGGTTGATTGTTTGGTGGTGTGGCAGCCACGCTTAGGTCAGGTTGCCCCAGGGCAGCTGTGGCTACTTGAGTAGATTACCACCACTGAGTGTGACTGGAGTGAATGAATAATGTATGAACTTGTAAAGCATCTTTGAGTGTCTAGAAAAGCACTATATAAAATGAAAGTTTTTTTTTTTTATTATTATATATTGTGTCTACACTACTTCTTCAATGCAGTGATCTGTCTATTTTGTAAATGGTATATTGGTATATTGTAACTACTGTCAGTCTGATATTACAGTGTACAATTTTCCATTTCAGATTGGACTTGGCGCTGTCTTGTCACACTGGGTTGGCCAACTGGTGACAGTTGGCTGCAGCTCTCATCACTTCAGGACTGAGCATCTGTGACAATGGCCCATTTCCGGAGCTACATCTGGGACCCGGTGCTCATTATTTCTCAAATTGTGCTGATGCAGTGTATCTACTACAGCTTCTTAGGCCTGTGGTTGGCAGGAGTCGACGGCCTTGTGCAAACGAATCGCTCACTAGACCAGATTTTCAGCTATGAGGTGAGTTGTCTCATTAACTGTTAATTGTGAAAGGATTAGCTGAAATCTAAAGCGCTGTGAAAAGAGTGTTCACAACGAAATTCATGGTCACGCACAGACACACGCACACAGACGCACATGCACATACACACACACACGCGTGCACATACACACACAGACACACAAACACACAGAGACACACACACTGTTCTACTAATGTAAATACCTTCTGACTACTAAACTAAATGTTATAAATGCCCTTGTTACACTCGGATAGAGTTGCGTGTGTAGAGGGATTCATATTTATTTATCTTTTGCAGGTCCTTGGATTCGCGTCAATGCAGGGCAGACTGTCTATGATGGCGTTTATTTTAAACTCACTCACATGGTAAGACTGGGACTGATCTTTTTAAGCAGATTTGAAGTCCCTCATCCTCATTTATATTCCCCATCCCTCCCACAGCGCTCTGGGTTTGTGGTTCTTCATTCGTCGGGGGAAGCAGTGTCTGGACTTCACCGTCACCGTACACTTTTTCCACATGATCGGCTGCTGGATCTACAACTACCACCTCCCGGCATCCCTGTCCTGGTGGCTCGTAAACGTGGCCTCTATGGCTTTGATGGCGGTGATCGGAGAATACCTCTGCATGCGAACTGAACTAATGGCTATCCCAGTCAACACCGGGCCCAAATCAAACCTTTAAAACTTTATACAGACATTTTTGGGGACTTTTAAGTATTTTCACTAACAAGAGTATCAGAGAATAGTAACAACTTAATTTATTCAAAGCTTTGTGTCAAACAGCTCATTGGGACTGTTTTTAATGTAAAGTGATGGACACAGTTTCTTCTGTGAAAATATGAGGGTGCTTTTATTTTGAAATGTGTTACGCCCGTTCACAACAGCATTTTAAGACATTGCATTATTATGGGCCACATTATTGGGTACACCAAAAAGTCTGATATCAGCCACTACATACATACAGTCTGTTGAAATTCAAACTACCATAAATGGGCTGAAAGATGATGAAAGGTGGTCTGTAAATTTATTTGAACCTGGTTTGGAGAATGGTTAGAGAGGGTGAAATTATACAGTGAGTTGCAATTCTGTGGTGAAAATGGGTGGTTCGTGACTAGACTTGTGTGTTCTTATTCATAAATGCATGAAGTTGCTGCCAGTTAGTTTTCTGATTAGACTCTTGAATGTATTCGGAAGCGTTAGAACAAGTGTACCTAATAATGAGGCCAAGGGAAATATTTTGAACAATTGCGTGTCATACTGTACTGTTTGTTATTAATTTGTATATAAAGCATTTATTAATTAATGCTAAAAAAGTGAAGATGTAAAAAAAAAAACTATTCAGGATCCCACGATTTTGAGCCATAATTTGCACAGCTCGAATTATGATGTATTCTGCTGTGACCACAAAAGCAGTTTTTTCGTCAGATTGATAATGATGAATATATATACTGAATACTTTATTGTCTAAAAATTTGCATCTTTCACATAAATATTTCCCAAAGTAATGGTGGGTAAAGCCTGGGCAGCTATTCTGTTGTTCTAAAATGAGGCCGTCTTACGTATGTTTATTGCTTGTTATTTGCTTTTATGATTTTTATTTTTTTTTTTAGTATGGAGGATTATGCTGCCACGATGATACAAGCTTTTTAAAACCCAACTTTCTTGAGCAATGTCCCCATTGTACATTTAAGTATCTATTTCTCTTCATGAAGTTTCAAAATTTGATGGACCTAAACCTAATTATGGCATTGTTTCAACATCAAACTAATCACATTGTAAAGATACAGAAGAGTGTAGTACTCAATAACATCTATAAGAAAACAGCTATTTAGCTAACAGTTAGCTTGCATCATTTTAAGGGCTAAGTTAGATGTATATCTGGTGAAGATGAGATACAATGGCTTATAAATGTATTTACAGAATCATATCCTCTGCTCTCAGTGGGACAATAATTAAGGGTTCCATGGCAACCGAGAGGCACACCAGTGTAGGGACCATCTTTAAAATGCAGAAGTGAAGGTTGACTGTACTGAGTCAGACAGACTGTTTAGTCAACAAACCTATCATAGGTTTTTGAATTCTGTGGGGATTAAGTTACCACCAGTTATTTCATTAATAATTGTTCTTGCGCTTTGGGGACCATCCTATATCCTAGGGGGCTATGTATGTGTCTTTACAAAAGTTCTGTGTCTAATTTCACATTTAAAATGCAGCGGGCCAACTGTTTATGGGTCATATCTATGATTTATGGGTAAACAGCTGTTCATATAAGCTCATATGTTTTCTACGAATTACGAGATAGAAAATAAAAATGTTAGTGAGTACTCTGCTCTTCTGTATAAAGATATAGATGACATTGTCCATACCAGTATATCAAGTTACCCAACTGTTCTTTTGCCAGTGAATAAAGCACTACAGGACCTAAATGTTTAAATGGTTTCCCCAGAAGAGCTGCATATGCTCATCATGAAGTGTATTTCAGTTGTAAATATACATATACGTATTTATAAGACATAGTGAAACAGATTTTAGACCTTGAAATGATAAAGACGTACGGATTTTCTAGTTATGGGGTAAATGCTCTTTCCAATGAGTAACAAAAATCACCCTTCAGTCATTTGTGACTAGAATTGAGTTCTTTGGCTCTGGTTTCTGTTAAGAGTGGGTGACAATTAAATGATCAAATTGAACAAATTTGGTCCAGTCAGAAGAATTAGGAAACACTGGAATCAGCACTTCAGTATTCCTCCTGAAGAGCTGGCAGAAGTGTCTGGGGAGAGGGAAATCTGGGCATCTCTGCTTAGACTGTTGAAGATGACATGGAATCAGTTCATGACTTTGTCTATCGATCAATACCTTTTCCGAAATGCAACCACAATCTGACTTTCATAGATTTACACACTTTAAAATGCAGGATACCGGCAAATCATGAAAAGTTCAGCAAAATGTGAAAATGTGCCATTTATTCCCCTATATTTAGGATCATTTTGCAACATGGTAAGGTAGCTTGAGCTGAGGCAGAATTAATTGCTTTTAGTTTGAGATTATCAGTTCGTTCACATTAATCTTAAAACCTGCTCTTGAATCTAATACAAACAAATCAGTTATAGAAATTCAGTCTCTAAAACAGTGGCCAGCTATTATACATGTTTGTACATGTGGTAAAATAAAGCGCGTGCCAAATGTTCAAAAATAGCCATTCTAATGAGATGTTACTGAGAGGTTTTTGTCCGTGGGCTCTTCTCCAGGTGGACACGGGCAGATGGGACAGCACTAATGAATGGAGCTGCTCATTTCCGGCTTCTGCTCAAAGAAACTGGGCAGCAACTTGGGATGTTACTCTGTGACTGTGTGTGGACAGAAAGTCAAGTTACAACAATAAAATACATTTGATATCTCTACGAACAATTACAGTAAGGACTGGACTAAACATAATTTTGACTGAATAAGTAAACAGAATCTTTTTGACCTCAGTGGCTGAAGTGGACTTTCCTCACAACCAGAAGGCCGTGAGTTAGTTGATATACAGCTAGAATTAATGTAGCTGAAGAAATACATTAAAATAATAAGAATGTTAATTTCGAACATTTTGAAACAGATTTGGAATTTGAAGATTTGAGTTTCGCTGCTACTATATACTTATGTAATAAAAATATTTTCAAATGACAACTTGAGCACATCTCTGTTATTGAGCTGAGCACATCTCTGTTGTTTGAGCTGAGTACATCTCTATTGTTTGAGCAGAGTACATCTCTGTTGTTGAGCTGAGTACATCTCTGTTGTTGAGCTGAGTACATCTCTGTTGTTGAGCTGAGTACATCTCTGTTGTTTGAGCTGAGTACATCTCTGTTGTTTGAGCTGAGCACATCTCTATTGTTTGAGCTGAGTACATCTCTGTTGTTTGAGCTGAGTACATCTCTGTTGTTGAGCTGAGTACATCTGTTTGAGTGTTACATCTTACCCTGATTTAAAAATAAAATAATGGGTATTTTTAAATCATTTTTAATCTGGATAAAAGCATTTCTTTATTTCAATTATTTATTTGACTAAATATAACAGTATATTTTTTGCTTCTAGTTGAGTAATATTATTTTATACAATTATTTTTAACTATTTCATTGTGGATATTTTTTGGGCATGTTTGAGCTTTATTTGACAGTTGTGAGCCAGGTTCAAACTCACAACCCCAGAGCAAGCTCTTGAATACAGGCCACACACTCTACCTACTGAGCTAAATCTTAAAAAGCCATATTGACAAGTGTAGCACGCTGCTCTTCAGTTCTACACTTGTTGAGAACTCTACAGACTGATCCTGTGAGCGTTATGTTGATCAACCTTGATACAACACAGACATCAGCACGTATTTAAAAGATGGTGCTTTATTATTACAAACACAATACTCTGCCATATATTGCTTTGAGCGGTATCGTCATAAGAGTGCATTTGTTTACAAAGTAATAAACAAAAATCAACAACAACATTAAGCATTTTCATTTTCTGAAGTTCAGTATAAATGGTCTAGGCTTGTTTTCCTATGGTTACATCATGCTTCTTTAACAGCATATAAAGTGAATATACAGTCCTCTGTCGGAAGTGACCATACATATTGCTCATGCGAAATCACAACACACTCTTACCATCGGATACACAGTGAATGACAATATGCTACAACCAACTCAATAGAAACGACTAGAGCAAACATGCTGAAGATCAGGGCTTGACGCTAACATTTTTTGCACACTGGCCAGTGCATCATATTTACTGGTTGTGTGTGTTTTTGGCTGGGTGGGTTTTCGGGTTTTCACGTACTTCAAAAGCAACTATAATTTTTACTGGTCATGTGTGTTTTTGGTTGCATGGTGGCAAAGAAGGTATATATATATATATATATATATACAATTGTAATCATCCAAGTAAAAGAAAAAAATCTTTTATCTGACCATATCGCCCATTTTAGGTTGATTGGGGAAACCGGAGGGAAAACCCACCCAGACACAGAGAACAGTGCTCCACTATGTTGACAGTTGGCCAATGGCTACTGTTAATGGCAGGCCCTGGTAATAACGGTGGTAACAGGGGGTATAGTCTTCAGAGGAGGGATGCTGTTACACCAAGGAGCTAGGGCCAAACTAATTCATGCATGGATCAATACCACAACAGGATACTTCAGTGCCTTTGGACGAGCTAACACCGAACAGACTCTCCGTTTTTCTGAAGAAGCACAGATACAGAAATCATCATGCATTTGTGATAAAGCTGGAACATTTCCATGAACACAAGTTGTATTTACTAGGATTTGACCATTTGGGAATAGCTGCTATGAGGAAATAAAAAATGTGTGCTTGATAACGATAATGTAATGCAGCTAGGTCAAATTAAAAAAGCTCTGGGTGAAATGACAGAAACTTTATGACAGAATCTTTTATAATATTCTGTATCACACATTTTCCAAACATTTCACCTGAAAGCCACATGTCCCTAACCTGTTGTGACTTCTAGTTTTCACGTGATATTGATTCATCCAACCTCGAGCAATGATCCCAATTACTACTACATTAACGGAGTCTTAACATAACATCCTAAATCAATAAATGTAATTACAGTATCATTACATTTTTTATTGATTTCTAAGAAAGGACAATGCTAAATTTGATCGATTTTTAACTGACTTTGCTTCAAGACGCTTCCATACTTATTGAAATCTTTGTGGTAAATACTCAAATATAAGCAACACCATGTCCACCGAGAGCCATGTGATTTTACAGTTGAACTAAAAGTGAATCCACTGATATCAATAAAAAACAGCTTTTCAGCTCATTTACAAAAATACGCTCTCTATTGCATTCTGTATGGCTAATTCATTCTAGGTGTCAAATGTGGTCCTTATACACACCCACCAGTCATATTATTGGATCATTCTAATATCTAATCAACAAAGCAGACGGCAGCAAAAAATAAATACATCTCCAACCAGAGGGTCCTTTGATTAGTTCATCTACCACTAACACATTGTATTCATAATTATTTTGAAAACCAGTACATTTCTACATTAAACTTTAAACAGTCAATGAGCACTGATATAATGAAATTTATCAGCCTCAGCCTCAGCCTCTGCCTCAGCCTCAGCCACAGCCTCAGCCACAGCCTCAGCCTCAGCCTCAGCCTCAGCCTCAGCCTCAGCCACAGCCTCAGCCACAGCCTCAGCCACAGCCTCTGCCACAGCCTCTACCTCTGCCTCTGCCTCAGCCTCTGCCTCAGCATCAGCCTCTGCCTCAGCCACAGCCTCAGCCACAGCCTCTGCCTCAGCCTCAGCCACAGCCTCAGCCACAGCCTCAGCCTCTGCCTCAGCCACAGCCTCTGCCTCAGCCTCTGCCTCAGCGGTCTGAAGAAGTGTTTCGGGAGTCATGCATTTGTACAAATACGGACTGATTGTCGTTGACACAGATACTCAATAAATACTGGGATCTCGAACTTAAACATAATATGTTTCTATTTGGGAACACTCAGTTCTCACTTTCATTCAAATTTTGACAGGCAAGAAGAACAACTAAAGTTACAAATCACAAATGACTAAAAAAAAATTCCTTTGGTGTGTATTCAATTTGAAGATTTGACATTTTGATAGTCTGTAGGTTGACTATCCGACCCTAATATTTTTTGCAGTTTTTCAGTGGTATTGTACAGAAGCCCTAAGAGAACTGATATTGTATTAATTATCTTAAGATTTTCTTTTGTTTTTAATAATTGTTTTACCCAAATCCCGAGATAAGAATAATAATTAAACATTCTGGGAACAATTAAGCATTTTCTTATCTGGGGCCAGCTCTTCCGGGGGACTCCAAGGCATTCCCAGGCCAGCTGAGAGATATAATCCCTCCAGCGTGTCCTAGGTCTTCCCCAGGGTCCCCTCCTGGTGGGACATGCCCGGAACACCTCCCGAGGGAGGCGTC
Source organism: Philypnodon macrostomus (assembly GCA_036025475.1). Taxonomy (NCBI): domain Eukaryota; kingdom Metazoa; phylum Chordata; class Actinopteri; order Gobiiformes; family Eleotridae; genus Philypnodon; species Philypnodon macrostomus. The sequence continues at coordinate 7,404 of JAVQKC010047329.1, read as the reverse complement.
CAGGGGGCATCCGAAAAAGATGCCCGAGCCACCTCAAAAATAATATAAATGGAATGTAAGTCCTCTTAAGGCTTCCGTAGTATAGTAGCCCACACTAACTCCGATTTGATGATGCAGCAGGGGCTAGAAGTAAATCTTCTACTATAGGTGAAACATTTTTTTGAATTAGCCTCCAGACTACATCTTTAAAGAAAGTTCAAATATTTCTGTTATTGCAGTTTGTAATTTATCATTGTGACTTCCCTTCAGGGCCACCGTAGTACTGTTCATGTTTTCTTGTAATAACTGTCAAAAGAACATTAACATTACATTATTACATTATTATTACAGGGTAAACACAGGAGCAGCCTACCAAACAATATACTGAAAATCAAATATGCAACTCAAATACAATGCTACAATGATTGTGAAATGTATATGAATTAGAAATCAATAAACCCTATCCATAACTCAATACAGTCTGCAAACCGGTACGGCTTATATTTTTATATACATGTATATATTCAACACAGGCTTTTAATGATACGATGGGTTCTGAATTAAATGTAATTCAATGAGTGGAGGTTCACCCAGATTTCATTACATATGCATGTCTAACCTGGAGTCACACCTGACTCCTGATCCGGAATCTTTTATACTAACTCATGACTTTAACCATTTCACCTCCACAGTGAACTTCATCTTGAGACTGTGTTTAACATTCCAGTTGTAATATTATGTTCAGGGACAGGAGAGTTGTGGATGATGTACGTGAGCCAGTGCATTACCCTTTGACTCTCTGCCAACTGCCCATTCGCATAGAGTGGACAGGGAGGTCATCGAGATATTTCTAAACACATAACCCTAACCCTAATCCAACCCCAACCCTAACCCCCTAACACCCTAACCTTAACCCTAACCCTAACCCAGCTAATGCTGAAATGTAAAAAGGAAAATAGCATTAAAAATCATTACAGAGCCATTCATTATTGCAGAGTTAAATGTATGTTACAGAAATAAAAACACATCGCCACAGGTGTTGTGTTAAACATTTGAAGATGACTCATAAAGCCAAATATTGATGGGCTCGCTGCGGACATCTGCGGCTCTACATCTGAGAAATCCATCTGAAAACATTCATCCTAAAATCCTTGGCGTTATGTTTGTACTGTGCTCAAGAGGACAGCACCATTTTTAAACATGGCTATGGTTCTGTGTCTTTTACAGTAATTACTCTCATTTGAAGTTCTATTTTCAATGCTAGGATTTGTACATATTGTTTTTCTTCACTTCATTACAGTATATTAGATGAAACGCAAATTAGGGACACACGCCTTATCAGTGTTTGTGTGAAAACCAAAAGCATGACGGTACGCATTGAGCGTTTGGTACTGCATCTAGTAGCCTAGTGCTGCGTTCAAGTGCACGTCGGACAGTTCGGACGGTAGATTTCTTCAAGATTGTAACTTGTTTATCCGACTGTTCATATCCTTTTGCTCTGAAATTTGGGATCTGGAAATGTCAAAATGTAGTTCAATATAGTAAAGGCCCTGTCCACACGGAGATGAGTTTAGGCGTATCCGCTAAGGTATTTCATTGTTTAGGTGTTACGTTCACACAGATCCGGCGTTTTGGGAGTCCCAAAATTATCTTTTTTTTTTAACCGGGTCCCAGAGTGATTTTCTGATATCGTTGTGGCTCCTCCTCTCTCTTATAACCTCGGAACTCTGACAATAACAACAAACATGGAGCTGCCCAGTGTTTTCACAGCAGTGTCACGGCGCCACCCACGGGCCGGGCGTACACACTACAGTGTTTCAGTGGAGCTGCGTGAACCCGTGTGGACTCAGATATGTTCTAAAACGATGCAGAGACGTTTTTGAAACAATACTGTTTTTGTCTCAGTGTGGACTAAGCCTAATCGTGGTCCCAACTGCCTGATATGTTTGTGGCTCCTGATGATGGAGCTGAAGTTTAAATGATGCTGAAGAGATAAATGAAACGACATTACTCTGATTATCAAATGTGAAATACATCAAACCATGTGGTATAGTTTAGTTTATGAGCCTCCCCCAAATCACTTATATTGATTATTTGCTGAGTTCTGCCATGTTGTCGAGCAGTTTGTGTTGATTCTAAAAGTCAGATTTATCCTTTACTCCATCAGACGACTCGGTGAGGCGTTCATGTTCTCCTCCAGGTCGGAAACAGTAAACCCCACACCAGTTGAACGCAGCATTAGACAAGGGAAAAGGGCTGTATGTGTTAGCTTGTGCTAATGTAGTAGTTTGTGCTATTTCTAAATCATTTGTGCTAATGCTAATTGTCTAATGTTAGGAAGTGAAAAGTAAATAAGTGATTTCATTGAATAAACCTCCCATGTGTGATTGCATTCACTAACTCAGCCAGGCAGTACCAGGTTCAATGGTCTTTTACTTCAGCTAATTCAGATAAATCCACAAAAAGATTTCGTATAAAGGACACAAAACTGCCTTCATCCACCTCTAGCCCTCCCACTCCCATACTTAGCCCTCCTCTATACCACGCCCCAGTCCGGCCCGTTGAGCACCAGCAGGCCCAGCAGTGGCAGTGCAGAGGCCCACAGAGGTGAGCTGATTCTGGGGGAGGAGCTGGCACCGCACAGGTCAAAAAGACTTCCTTGGAAACGCATCTTCTTTGAGTCCTGCCGCAGCGTCTCCCAAATGGAGCTGACTTCTTCCTGACAGTCGGAGAGCGCTCGGAGGGCACACGTGTGGAAGTCTTCCCAATCGCTTCAGGGATAAAACAAAACAAATAGATCATCATTAGAACAACACTGTGTCATGATACACAGATGGGCACTGGCTGGTGTGGATGCATTTGCCAGTAATCTATCGATCACAGAACATCACACACATATTTACACAGGGTTCTATCTTGGGACCCCTCTAGCTCAGTAATTATAAAAGCCAGTTAATAGGCAAATGTATTCTAACTGTTATGTTGGCACATAAAGAGGTAATCTGGAGGTCTTGAGTTGAGTTTTACTTTAGTTTCTCTTCTACATCTACAGCAACATCAAATCGGAGTTTGTGTGGGCTGTCGGTCAACCATGGATGTATTATTAAAGGATAGTCAGGAACAAGATGGCCACCATTGATTTCAATACATTTTGCTCAATTGCGCATGAGGCCAAATAAGTTATTTTCTTCTGTGTTATGAAGGCCGCCATTTCCGCTTTTACTTCCATGTACGCGGCCCATAGAGCAGGCACACTGTGTGTACACGGACCGTTCTGACCAATCAGTGCAAAGGCTGGATAGAGCAGTGAAGCCCATGTGACCCCAGAGCATTAAAAGGTTGTGTTTTTTGCCCGATTTGGGCGTGACTAAATATTATTGGACATTATTTACCAATTTCTTGTAACGTAGGGTGTAGCCATCTTGAAAAATGTTGACATTGCCAATTGACTGGAATCATTACCTTGTCTTTATCCCTATAGCACTTTGAGCTAGTAGTCAACAAGAGATGTGTGGAGCTTTTCTGAAAATGAATTTAGAAAGTTATTATTGAATTTGTGCAATATAAATCTGAAAAGCCCCTGTATTCCTTCATGTATCCCTATCCCAGTTATTCAGGGCCTGATGTGGCCTAGAGGAAGACCCAAGAGGATATTAAAGCTGTTGACACCTAGAAAGTCAGAAAGAGACCAGGGTTACAGCGCATTGGAATAAAAAAGTAATAATTGTGCCTTAGACATGCCTTTGAATATTATTGCTTTGCCAGTCAGATGGCTTCAGATAAGTCCGACTGAGCGTTGTCATGGTAACGGAGTAGTAACAGAGTGTATGCAGAGTAGCTGATATCGGGAGGACAAGGCAATTTTCAGCAGAGGGCTTTTGTGTTAATCTTCGTCTTCAGTAAATGAGTTGTGCCGTCCGCCCGCCATAACAATGACAGAAACGTCCTGGAATTTCATTACTGCTGCTGCAAAGTTATGAATTATTGAGCACAGTGGCTCACAGTGTGTCTCCCAGCACCATTCACCCCCCCATCAGAGACTAGGGCATCTGCTGTGTCTGCCTCTCCACGGTCTTCTGTCTGTGTTGTAGACATGAATTGTTCTGAAAAATGTCTTTTTTCAACTTTTTCAGCAAGTGTGTTGTTAATAATGATTTGATGAATACAATCAGGGGCATAGCATCTGGCAGTGCAACTAAACTGGCGCCCAGAAAGTGGAGCAGCCCAATGGTGTCAAAATCGGGTATAAAGGATTAAACCAGGTCTAAACTAGAACCGAATCAGGCCGAATCAGAAATGTGGTCTAAACAAAGTGTAAACCAGGATTAATCTGAGACTGAATCAGGCCTTAACCAGCAATAAACCAGGGCTATATAAGATCTAAACCAGGTCTAAACCAGGTCTAAACCAGGTCTAAACCAGGTCTAAATCAGGTCTAAGCCAGGACTAAACCAGGACTAAACCAGGACTAAACCAGGACTAAACCAGTTCCAAACCAGGTCTAAACCAGAACTAAACCAGTTCCAAATCAGGACTAAACCAGGACTAAACCAGTTCCAAACCAGGTCTAAACCAAGACAAAACCAGGTCTAAACCAGGTCTAAACCAGGACTAAACCTTAACCAGGTGTAAATAAGGTATGAACTGGGACTAAGCTAAATCTAATCCAGTTACAAACCAGGTCTAAACCAGGACTAAACCAAAACTATGACCCACTATAGTCCCCATGAGGCATGTGCATGTGGTTGATGGGGAAACCAGACCACCAGACACAAGGAGAACACGCATACTCTAAAGAAATATATTTCTGGCCATTTTTTGGTTTTATTTAATAGGACAGTATACTGACATTAAATCAGGGAGAAGAGTGGGGATTGATATTCAACAAACTGTTGTGAGCCACAACCCCAGGGTCTGGATATGGGCCACACGCTCTATCGGACTGAGCTAAACCGCTAAAGTGCTGCTTTTAATATACATAACGTAAATATACATAAAGTCATAAATATAAAGTATTCATTCAGGTTTTATGAAATACTACTCACTCGCAGACGGCCTTCACTCCAGTCTCGCTGGTGACATTTTCTTGATAATTGTCCATACTTTGTCCCAGCTCCAGGACGCAGTCGGAGAAGTCCTTATATACATTCTCACACCTCACGTCCGCGGCCCGTCCCAACACCACAAAGGACAGAAGGACTGCCAAAAGACAAACAATCATCTAACATCACAACTGACTTCATTATAATATCACATTTGTATCAGATCTGTTCACATTCAGTACACACAGTTTTCTCTTCTCTACCCACTGTGGGGACAATGTACATTTTATATATATATTTCTATATGGCTCAAAATAAATAAATCAATACAGTTGGGATTGGGGTTAGATAGGACCAGGAATAATTCTATTATTTGGAGGGCTCATGTTAAATGTTTTGCAGATAGTTTCCAGATGGAGATGGTTGAGTACAGAGGCGGTGCTAACATTAGGCTAAAGTAGGCAGCCCCAAGGTTCCAGGGCCCCATAAATGAAGCCTAAAATAAATATGTCTTGGTAATTATTCAACTTAATTTTGTAAAGCCAATATGTCTTTCTCTGTGTGGTTCTCAGGTACTGATGCTGCTTTCAAGTGGTGTGGGGTTTAATGTATATACGGGTTTCCGACTTGGAGGAGCACATGAACGCCTCACCGAGTCGTGTGATTAAAATCTACATGAACTGACTCAACATGACTGAACTCAAGACAGATTCTTGTGAATAAAAATAATTAATAGAAATGATTTTGGAGAGTCTCAGAAACTAAACTATAACATATATTTTATGTATTTCACTTTTGATAATCAGAGTAATGTCTATTTTATGCTATCAGCACCAAATGTCTTATTTAGCTAAAAATGTATTATTTAGTTTAGTTCTTCAGCATCATTTTGTTCTGGCAACAACTTTGAAAGTATTTTGTTCCTTTATCAGAAACCACAAACATTTCAGGCAATTGGGACTACAATTAGTTTAGTATAATGAACTACATTTTCAGATCACAAATCTCCTTCGCTAAAGGACGTGAACACACTCCAGTCGGATAAACGAGTTGCAATCTTGGAGAAAACTACCGCTTGAACGTGCACTTATTACACCAATTAATACAGAGGGCCCCCTGCCCATGTTCGCTTTGAACCCCCCCCCAAACCGCTAAATCCGCCAGAAGAGGAACAGTGAGTGAGGTATATGGGTAGAAGCATGAAGCTGATGTTAGGGGTTGTCAGACAAGAGGCCTAGAGGAAGACCTATATAAGATTTATGCATGTAGTGAACGAGGACATTAAGTTGTGAGAGAATGCAGAGGATAGGGTTAAAGACCTAAAGCCCCAAAAGTAGAGCCTACGTGTTGCATGGAGATATCTATTTCCACTATTTGCTAATGTAGCCCAGCCCATGCGTATCCGAAGCGTAGTGGGTGTGTATGAAGCTGATAGCCACGGCGCAGGTTACTATCATTCAATTCCATCGAGCGTACAAATGAATTAGACATGTGGATTGAGCCGAACAAATCAGTTTATCCAGTTGTAAATATAAATAAATAGGAGATATCTTACCTAAAGCCAACGTTGAGAGTATACCCCCGGTCTTCGTCGACATGAGCAATCCCATATCATCCCATTTCAGAAAGGCACAGCTCTGGCGCGAGGATGGGTGTCTATAAAAAACGCAGATAGTCACGAGGAGGAGCGCATTAGTTGGCTGTAGTCCGTCCGTATCTGTGACTTATCCGTGATTAAGCTCGCCTTTTTGTGCAAACCACGGCCCACTGATGGTGACGTTACCTGCCCCCCGGTGCGCGTGAGCTCATCCTCTGTCTCGTGCAGCACCGGACAGCCGCGTCTTCATCACCCCAGCATCACGAAGGGAGGGATGGGAGGGACCCGCCTTTATCAGTGTAGATCGAGATGTCAGAGTGTGTGCTTCAAAGTGGCATTTGGGTATGAAATGAAATGAATCTGAATTTATTTTTTATTATCAGAAATGAGCTGCACAAAGGCACTTTTATGACATCATTCATGTTTCACAAACCGTGTAAAACTGTGAATTGACCGAACACTGATTTTGTTTTGTAGCAGCTGCTTCATGTAAACATACAAGCACATTTATGAGATGCAGGTTTGGGCTTGCACTGCACCTCCATAAGGGACACATTTAGGGTGTATGTTTTGAAATGTGCACAACCACCATTTTTTTGAGGATGAAAAAAATGCATCTTTAACTCGAGAAGACACTGTTTGAGAGTGCAGCTTCAGGGAAATACAGTATAGGCAAGGCAAGGCAAGGCAAGTTTATTTGTATAGCACAATTCATACACAAGGCAATTCAAGGTGCTTTACAGAAAAGACAGTTAAAGAACATAATACAATTAAAAACACAACAAT
>JAVQKC010047319.1:0-17641 GCA_036025475.1 Philypnodon macrostomus | reverse complement strand
AACTGCTGCCCAAAACCAGGTCTAGACCAGGTCTAAACCAGGTCTAAACCAGGTCTAAATCATGTCTAAACTGCTGCCCTAAACCAGGTCTAAACCAGGTCTAAATCATGTCTAAACTGCTGCCCAAAACCAGGTCTAAACCAGGTCTAAACCAGGTCTAAACCAGGTCTAAACTGCTGCCCAAAACCAGGTCTAGACCAGGTCTAAACCAGGTCTAAACCAGGTCTAAACTGCTGCCCAAAACCAAGTCTAAACCAGGTCTAAACCAGGTCTAAACCAGGTCTAAACCAGGACTAAATCATGTCTAAACTGCTGCCAAAAACCAGGTCTAAACCAGGTCTAAACCAGGTCTAAACCAGGTCTAAATCATGTCTAAACTGCTGCCCAAAACCAGGTCTAAACCAGATTTTTAAAGGGAGTTGGGTGTGTTGTTTGCTGGACTTCAATATTGCTCTTTTTTCTAATACATTGGCATACATTACTTCAGCTAATGGGCTTACAACACATGATAATGGATTAGTCTGTATTTTTTATAGGGAACTTTACAAACCCCTAAAGCCACAATCACTTTACTGCATAACACATATCACTGTATTTGTATTATTGACACACTATATCCTATGCATTATGACTTTTTCAACTTCATTGGCAAGATTGTTATATAGTGGCTGCTCAGGCCAAAGGTTTAACGGCTTCGGTGATATCATAACAGGAGAGTCATGTTGAAATAATGCGGCAAGATATATATTTTTTTCCCCAAACTTTTTTATCTCCTCTTTACCTCGTGCTCTGCTCTTTCACCTTTAATGAAATTGAAAGATAAGGAGTCTAAATGATGGCAGCTGTGGCACCACATTCATTATGCTACAATTTCCTCTCGCCCCCCTGGCTTGATTTTTAATAGTCCCATTTTGGTGATAAAGATTGGGAAATTTCCACACAACCTTGATGTAACTTTGGGGGATGTGACTTGCAATGTAAAATGTTGGTTCTTGCTTTACACATGTTGTTTTATTTGTAATTACATGGAGGCCTGGAAGATTGAGGTGCACTGTGGATGAATTTGCATGAGGGTCCTGATGTGCTAATGAAGCAGTGAGGGGTCGATACAGAGAAAGAGCAGGATATTTTTACTGAGCTAAAAGTGTCCACCTCTGCCTCACATCGACCCACATTACAGCTCCCTCTGAGAGCACAAAGACGAGAGTAACGTCTATGTCTCGGACCTCCTCACCACAGGGAGCGCTGTCAGTCTCAATGACCCAGTTTAGTCACTTACCTTGTCATCGTTTGTCGCTTGACACCTTTATACAGGATACTTTTTGACACAGTAGGGCAAAATATATGAATGCTATTACTTTTTACTACTTCAGAAAATGATTGTCTTTCAAATTACTTATTTTAATATACATACACTTGCTTCAGTTGAACTTTTTAACTTGCAAAATGTTGAGTAATAAAATGTATAACTCAACTTTAGCTACTGTTTTGCCCTGTGAGTGTATAATAGTTGAGAAAACTTGATATCGTAATTCCCCAGTTTCCACAAGATGCACAGGGTTTCACAAATACAAGATATGTATCTTTGCTATGAATCATTGTGTTTACTTGCACCCAAGTCCGACTTGGCAGCCAGAAGTCCTAGGAGTATCATTACAAATACCCATAGGACAGCTAGTATATGGGGAATTCTGTAATGTATAGTTAGTGTGTCTCATAGAACACTCACCTTGGCTCGCCCGCAGGAGTAAATATTGTGGTGATTGGGCTTAGGAGAACTTCGAGTCATGTCGGTGTGGTATTTAGTGACATTTAACCAACTGGTGTGGGATCTGGCTGCCACAACCAAACTATGTCTCTCTGCTTCTGTCTCAAAAGCCTGATGTACACAGCTCTTGATAAGGCTACCTCATCGTTCCCATAGAAACAGATGTTACTGTTTTCTCTGTGGCACTGTGTGAATGTGGTTGCGTGAGGAGGTGTAATTGAATACAGTAATGAGTTGAATTTAGGTTCAGGCCCCTGACCTGTATCGATCTGCCTCATTAAGTGTATACTGACCACACCAGAGAGAGAGGCATTCCCCAGCGGACCACATAACTTCTATATTCAAAAAAGTATGTATACATTAAGTGGAAGACCCAAATTATCCTAGCAGTTGGGTAGGTTATAGCATGGGCAGTGGCCAGTTAGTTGCAGGGCTGGCACAGAGACATATAAATGACATAATCAGATGTACATTACATAAATACTCTTGCTCATGAAAGGGCTCCTGAAACTAGTGTAGTTTTTTAAACAGGGTAGCTGTCAATAGAAAAATGTAAAAATATTATTCTAATTTCAGAAATAATTGGAGTTTATTTTGTAAACAGGAAATTGGAATGTGCTTGGCTGGAATCATTTGAACATTGTGTAGAGAGTCAATTGAGAGCCACCTGAAAAAAAGCCAGAAACGACTTTGAGAGGACACTACAGACTGCACTCAGAGAGATCATAATGTCATTAAAAATGTGAAATTGATACGGTGTTTTGTGAAGTTGGTGACATGTTTTTTATGGTTAACCCAACAACATGAACTCTTATAGTCCCTTTAAACTCACTTTGTTAGTAATTGTCTAGTTTACTTGTGAAACGTTTTTCAGTTTTCACCACATTCACTCACTGTCTCTCATTAGCTCTGTCCCACTCTTTTGTAGGACAACTATCAGGTGTGACTGTGTGTGTGTGTGTGTGTGTGTGTGTGACAGCGACCTCCCTCTGCTGCGCCCCCCGCACCAACCCGCTCCTGGGAGGTGACCCACTTTCCCATGATCCAATGCGGCGGTGGCTGCTTCTGCTGTGTTGTTGCTGTAGCGATATTGCAAGGCCCTTTAATGCCAACTGTGGCTCAGGCATGAATAATGGATAATGGAGTGACAGAGTATTAGACGTGGGGGGCAGTGGAGAGTGTGCAGAGGTAAGAGTTAAGGTGGGAAAAGTGTGAAGATGCAGGTATCTTCAACATCAGGCAACAGTACCACTCACAGGTCTAGGGAAGTCAGCATACAGTATACCGTATTTTCCGCACTATAGGGCGCACTAAATTATAAGGTGCACTGTCAATGAATGGTCTATTTTCTAAATGTTTTCATATATAAGGCGCACCGGACCATAAGGCTCATTAAGCGAAACAAAACATTCAGACAAGTCAGTCAGTCAAACTTTATTAAACGCGTTCACAATAACTCTCAACATTGTTCAAACGTTAATGGGTGTATTCACAATAACTTTCAACCTCGTTCATTTGTAACACGTAAAATAACACAGTCTGATACCGCTAAATCAAATGTTAGCGTATTCACAATAACTTAAATTTATTCAGTTATAACACGTAACATACAACACAATACAGTCACTCAATCCCTCAAATTCTTCATGTGTCCGAGTTGAACAGTTGGGCGATTACGGCATCCAGCATGCTTGGATCCCCCTCGTCATTATCCGAGTCTGTGTCGGTGCTGTTACCTGGCAGTTCAGTGATGATTCCTGCCTTCGTTACGGTGAAGCATAGTACCGGTATATATTACTCTGCGACGCTCCTGACTCCCGGAGCTTTGTAGTTTACCGAAGTCGTACCAAAACATTTTGACGGAGCGCCTGGAGCACCGTGTGACACAAAATCACTTGGAGGTCAGTAAGCACAACCAGAATTAATCCATATATAAGGCGCTCCGGATTATAAGGTGCACAGTGTTTATGATATTTATATAAATATTGCAAGAAATGCATAATATTTTGAATGTGAAACACGCCCTGAATAGGCCGAGGTGTCTATTTTCATAAGCGTTTTGACGCTCGCCTGACGTGCAACAAGAAACTAGGCATTAAAACTCCCAAAGGGTCAGATTTAGTGGTGTGTATTCTCTATTTTCACATCATCTATTCTCTGTTAAAAGTCCCCAAATTGGCCAAAAAATTACTTTTAAAATTCTTGGGGTCACGGGCTTCACTGCTCTATCCTGATTGGTCAGAACAGACCACATGGTCCGTGTACACGAGGGCGGGGGCTCGAGGGCCATAGTTTGCTGCATACATGGAAGTAAAAGCATAGATGCCTCCATAACACGGAAGTATCGTGGAAGTAAATAACTTTTTTGAAATCATGCGCGACTGAGCAAAATATATTGAAATCAGCGCTGGCCATCTTGCGACTCACTATCCTTTAATAATACATCCATGGGCTGGAGCCTAAGACCTCACTCACCAATTAGTTGACTAAGTGACTAAAGGACGTCAGCATTAAAAAGCAGACAATATTCACAATTGTACAGAATAAGCTACTAAAGTACTGCCTGACTCTACAGTAGGGCCTCCAGTAATACAGAACTGCAGGGCCAGATTTCATACATTTTAAATCTTGTCATGTGCCATGACATTGCCCCCCTGGACCGCATTTTGGACGTGCCGATTATATACAATATAAGTTGGTAATTAGATACCTACTTCTCAGAGATGTAACTAATTGTTTTACACTCTGTCTTTGTCTAACCTGTACTTGTATTTCAGCTGACTGCAGCACACATCTGTTGAAGTGCACTTTAGCCGTCAGCACTGTAGACACACTCTCTTTTTCTTTGGGCAGACTTGTACAAACAGGAGCCGAGTCGAGGTGGCTACCCATTACCTTTGTACCAGAGCTGTCAATCCCTCTACTGCCATTGGCTTTGTGCTGCACTAAACTCTCTCTCACTGGCCTTTGGAAATACACTGTTTTTACTTATGCCCCCACAGAACCATGTGGATTTAAACATGAAATATGCCCAAACTTCCTCACAGTCGGAGTAAATTCTCTTTGTGTCCAGATTGTACCCCCCATTTTGGTCCATATAGCTACTGGGATAGGCTCCAGTCACCCACAGTACCTAATTGTAATAAGATGTATTTTGAAGATAAAAACCCCAGTCTCCAGATGCTGTAGTGTGGTACATTCACTGTCACCAGTCTGTGTCCTGTCTGTGGTGGTCTTAATCATCTGCTCCAGCTCAGCTTTGAAGCGGCTTTGTGACTCACTGTGGAGCTGTGCACTAACAGCACTGTCCTTACAACAGGAGATTTACTGTTTCACAACAATAATGACTATGGGTAAGATTTAGACAGAGGCTGGTGGTTACCTGTCAAATCCAGCAATACCACTGTACATAAAATATAATGAATAAAAAACACTTCTAATGTGCATTTACTGTTAATTGCCATTGGTAGAACAAAATAATGTATTGTGTTACTGGTCAACTAAAAACTACTGCAGTACTAGCCCCTGTACAAATTGTAGGGGTAGCTCTTGTATAATATGTATGAGCTCTTCAAGTTGAACAGAATATTTTACACAGAATGCGTTTGGTTAAGCTATTCTGGACATGTGCATTGACTGTAGACATAAAATAAAAGAACATTAGCTCCTGTACAGTTCCAGCACTCTTGAGCAGTATTGAGCCCTTAATGAAATGTGACAGATTGACAGAGCAGTGGCCTCATCCTATTGGTTCATGGCTGTGTCTGTAATGTTCTGTGAGTTGTTCAACAAGTGTTCAACTCCAATCTAATTCTAATCTTGCGCGACCCTGGAGTCAGATGTAATTATGAACTGCAGCGCTATGATTGGTGCGCACAAGCATCCACCCACACCAACACCACCCAGGGACAATGCGGACAATGCACATAACTTCATCTCAAAGTCTCTTCTTTCTCCGTCTAGTTTTGTCTTTAATGTCTTTTCTTGTTTGCACCCTGTACTTCCTCTCCTCCTCTGGTGTGCTCTGCTGCTACCTGGCAACAAGCTGGTCTCCTTGGTGATGGATCTTGGTAGCTTCAGATTAGCAGTGTGACAGCACGCAGAGAGCATGTGGAAAACGCATGGTTGTCATGTGTGGGCACAGTTAGAGACTTTTTGTGCATTTTTGCATTCACAGGCTAGACTTTGGAAATTAGTTCCATCAATTTCTCCTTAAAGTAATGGAAGTGGTTACGGCGCTGCCCTGCAAATAGTCATTATGATCTGTCTCATGGCTAATGAGGAAGCAACAGTCCACTGACAGAGTGTATACCAGATTGCAGAGGAATGGCAGGCTGCTGTGTGAGTTTGTAGGCTAATGGTATAGCAGTAGTATCTATTTAGCTATGCTGTTCAGATAAAGAAAACAATAATGCATTTTACATACATACATACATACAAACATACAAACATGCATACATAAATACAAACATACATGCATACATACATACAAACATACATACATACATACAAACATACATACATACACACAAACATACATACAAACATACAAAAATACATACCTACATACAAACATACATACAATTCTCCTGTTAAATGCATATTTTACTGAAAAGTTCTTTTGATGTTAGGCTCGTGTGAAATATTGTTTTGTTTTGATGTGGGAGCCTGCTCTGTCATTTTGAATTACCTCACAGGTGTTTCTTGTTTGTTTTTCCTTATTCATTTTATCTAACCAGAAAACCGTTGCCGTATGTTGATACTTTTTATTGAAAATGTTGAATATTTTTGCTGTTACTGTTTTATTTTATGTTATAAACTTGTACTTTATTATGGTCATAGAGGCCTGCTGTCAGAATGTTTCTGCCTCAAGGTTGACTTTTCAATCTGCCAGTACCATGTTACTCCAAATGGCTAACTTTAGAGGTGTGCTGTAAAATATCAAAATGAGAAACAATCTTGCTCTTTGACTGTCTAAGCTGTAGTTGTGTCCATGATGGAGACCGAGGAGATGTAAAGAAGATGTATTTGGTTACATGCTGCTGCTGCTGCTGTTCCTGCTGCTTCTGCTCCTGCTGCTCCTGCTGCTGCTGCTGCTGCTGCTGCTCTCTGTGTTTACCATGTTTGGTGAGAGAAGGTGACCCAGTGACACATGTCCGAGACACACACAAAGGATAGATGTTTGTGTCTTCACATGACACTTTTACGAGTCGAAAAGACAGAGGAGGGACACAGTGAAGGATGTTGAGATAAGGAGACACATGTACTAAAAAGGGTTAGGAATTTTCTTTGCCTGTCATCTTATTGCAGCCATCTTTGTGCGTCGCTATAGCCAGTAAGTTGTAGGTTAAACTAGAAACAAGGTGCCTTCTAGATGCTTTATATTTTTCATTTTTATATGGTGGTCTTACTGATACAACCCTCTATTTATTTGGACATGGGACCGGGAAAATGACTTAATATATAACATATAAATTGGCCTTGTGAGGTGAGAGCAGAAAGACCTGTCCCCTGAATGATTTTTATAGTAGTATGCTCCTTCTATGCTGAGTCAGCACTTACAATAAGCATGGCCCAGAAATCTGATTCACTTATCTCCATTCAAGAGCTATGCCTAAAAAGTGCTTGAACTACTCTTTTTAACTCAAGATTAGTTGTACCTTTGAAAAAAACTTGTTTAAAATGTTTGACTCACACAGGCAATGACATTTGTGCAGGGACTTAACTTGTTCTCATATCACAGAGCGACTAATTGGAGAGAAATTACCTCAACAGTCTTAATGACGAGCTGGATCCCGACACAGAGGGCTCTCTCCTTCAACTGTAATCACTCAAATCTCAGCAGGTCTCAGAGCCACTCATTTACCTGCTTTTTAACCTGAACAAGTGAGGCTGTTATTCATGCATGACGGACAATCACTGCAGTCTATTCGGATAAGAACAGCGGAGATTAGCTGAATGATGAAGAGATATGTTTGTTAGTCTTGTCTTACCATATGTTTTCATCACTTTTCTCCTTCCATGTAGTAGTCTGCATATTGGTTTTCACAAAGGTTTTGACCCACAGTGACTGTATTTATTATCATATGTTTTACTGACAAATCTAGCTTTTAGACCATACAGAAATAAATAATCTGCAATTGAATACAACTATAGCCAGAGGACAGAGGGACAGAGGGTTGGTGGTTCGAGCCCCCGTCCGAGCGCACACTGTCGTTGTGTCCCTGGGCAAGACACTTAACCCACATTGCCTATGAATGAATTATTATTATTATAGAAAAATAAAGCATTAGTTAAAAACTGGGTGATTGGTCGGTAGAAGAAAGCTCTAGTACAGGGGTGTCCAAACTATGGCCCAGGGGCCAAATGTGGCCCTCAGAGCATTTTTTTGTGGCCCTCAAGCTTACCTCTCAAAAAGGCTTTTTACTGCCTGTGACTTTACATAATCCAACTAAAAGACACATTCAATGTGTAACAAGATATCCTTCCACTTTTCTCTGTGGTTATTATATAGAGGGACACTAAGTAAAAAAAACAAAAATGCCAGAAGGTATGTGTCCATAAAACAGATACAACTGAAGGGGACTTTTGGTGAAGCAAAATCGGTCACCTCAGAGAATGGCCCTCCTTGGTATTCATTTTTGACAATGTGGTCCTCAGTGAAAAAAGTTTGGACACCCCTGCTCTAGTAAATGATGAATGGGAGAGCTTCCAGACACACTTCATTTTTGCTAAATCCATTGAGTCCGTCTGTCCAAAAGCTCTCAAAGAATAGAATGCTTGTGATGTAGTGATTTGCGTAGAAGCCCAGTGCCACACAAAGACAGCTTGTGTCTTCTTCTCTCGGCGGGTCAGTGACCTCAGCTCACAGACTGGTGTGAGTGGCCCTGTCCCTGCGGCCCGTGTGTTTGCATGTGTTTGTGCATACGTTTGGCCTCTGTGCTCCGGGAGGCCATGTTGTTGCCCTCGCGTGGTGTTATAGTCCATCTGTCTAGGCTGCCTGCCAAATAGCCCTCTTCATGTGCTTTCTAGTGATTTTAGCATAATAAATGTTGAATGTGGGGCATGAAAAATAAAATACCCAAGGTAATGGGGAGGGGATGAGATATTGATGATACCTTAAACCTTATAGGGTTTTGCTATTGAGCTCAGTAACACTTGACATTTACCTTTACCTGCTTTGGAGAAACTGGCCTCTGTGTGGACCATATCAATTCAGTCATTTATGAGGAAAACATTAAGTATTGACTTCAGATCACAAAGATTTGAGTGTATTTCTTCTCCCCTGTATGTGTATGTTAAAAAGCTTGATAGTGTGAAGTGCCTTGCTCAAGAGCCGTTATTGGCATGATTAGAGAGATTTACTAATTAATTCAGCAGACTAGGATTTTAAACACTTGCGTGATGCTTTGAAGCCTCTCTTCAGTAGGATTTAATGAATATACATGAGAGATACGAACCATTGAAATCAGTGCCAAAACAATAATAATATAATAGTCTCATTTGGGGCTGCAGTAGTTTTGATCGGTGTTGACTGCAGCAGGTGCTCAATGCTCTTGACCGCTCATGGTTTTGCCCGCTGGATATAAAGCTGTTCAGAAGATATATGTAGTTTATTATGCTTGGTCAATTCTTAATAAAAGCAAAGTAATTTAGTGTTGAACGTCCAAGTGTATCTTAGTTATTTATCCACATCGTATGTTATAAAGGAGTCGTACTATTGCAAGGTGGGACCAAAGATACTAACTCTGGCCAAACGGGGTCACAAATCCTCAACATATATTTTTCATCAACATTTTTTAGTGGTCTATCTTGGCTAAAAATACTAACCTGTAGAATTTGGGTAAATATAGCAGGTATCCATGTTACAATTTTAAGGATTCGAGACCAGGTCTAAAGATGCGAGATGCCAAGGCCAATACCTTGACAGAATTCTGCACTCTCTGAATCAGGCAATGCCCTTCACTTGTGTTAGTGTGCAATAAATGTACGCCTTTAGTGATGATAAAAAGTGCTTCTTGTTTCTTGGTTTGTTTTCTCTATTTTGGTGTGCTTGTTGGGCAGGGCACACACACAACAGGTCAGAGTTACATAAAAGTAAACTATTAGAACTGCCCTAGATAGATACATGCGAGGGACGGGACATAATCGGTCTCTAGGGCGTACACACAAATGTACATACCATGTGCTGTACATTTTGTAATATATACAAAATAAAACACTATATAACCTTTCTGACCTGATCAGATGACTAAGGTTCAGTGATAACATGCGTCTCTCCATTACCGTACTAACATAATGCTTGGTCATTACACATCAATACCATATCAGAGTCTTTTACTACTATCATGGGGCCGGAGGGTGGAGTATTACAGCATCCAGTCACAATCTATAAACTGTTTGATTAATGACGTGTGTGTCCTAGATGTCATATAAAAATATAGCATCATTGAAGTATATACGCTCTGTGTCCGTATGTCTGTGGATGTGCCCTAATAAGTCACATCTTTGCCATTTGATTCATATTGTCTAGGTCAAATGTTTGCAGCCAGTTTGTTGAGTTTTGAATTGTTAGCAGTAAAAATGTCTTAGCTCTGTCTTCCTGTGATTTGATATGGGCCGGTGATAGTGGTGAGGATGAGACCAAACCAGAAGTGCATGGTGTGTAAATGTAGCTTTCCTTTCTCTCTCTTTTTACCCCAGAGGTCTGCAAGAGCAGGCTGTGCTCTTTTTGCTGCACATGCTGAATTTCTTATCCTTTTCGCTCTTTTAAATTATTAACCAATCATGACTCAGAGAGACATGTGAACAGGAAGTTGAAGCCTGGACAAATATGGCCGCCAGCGTCTAGTGCTCCTCTGAGGGGGGCTGTGTGTGCATGTGGGGGACAGGGTGACACATCATGCGGCAGTGGTCTGAATATTTTAGCAGGAAACATTAGTGAAGCTTTCCCTTCGCTCTTTCATCATTCCCTCTCCTTCAGCTCCCTGTTTTTCCTCAACACCTCTCTGACTATTTCAGCTTCAGGAGGGGTCACTGCTTTTAGGACAGTCACCTGGTTTTGAAGTTGCCTTTGAATGAGTTTAGGTAGGACTGCACAATATTGGAAAAAACATATGTATGCCCAATTTGGAATCCCAAAACCACATTTAGCATTTAGCCCGCAGCATCCTCATGTGTCAGAGCCTCCCCCAGACCTGATAAATCAACTTTTATGGTATTTGTTTATAGAAAAATAGAAGATTGAAAGGCCTCCGACTTTCTGATTCTGGATTTTGGATGGAAAGTCAACCTTGAGCATTTTACTGTAACTTTATTAAATCTGGAAGACACGTCAAGGACCAGAACATTCCTGCATGCCACTATACTGTCTACTTAAACTGATCAATACATTATTTGTTAGGCAAAAAGGTCCTGCATAAAAAGACCAAACTAGTCACAAAAATCACCCAAATAAGTGTTTTTTACCACAAATTACAATATACTATTCATTTGACCTTATGACACTGGTGAACATTAAGTACACGTAAACGCAAGTACTGCCTCTCACAATATTTGTCTAACTAAAATGACAGAAACCAGGACTAAACTAGGTCTAAAACAGAATTTAACTAGAAAGTAACCTGGTCTAAACCAGAGCTGAACTAAATCTGGAGGAGGAAGAAACAAGGACTAAACCATTCCAAAACCAGGACTAAACCAAAATATACCAGGATCTTAACTAAAACCAATCTAAATTCAAGCTTCCTACAAGAGATTTAAATCTACAAATGACTCTTAAACAGAGCCCAAGTACTACCATTGGTGCCACAAATGTACTATGCAATGCTATGCTGCTAAATGTACAAAGCGGTTGCCGTGGAAACCCTGGGGTAGAGTTAGTGCCAGCTTGTTAACACAATAGCCGAGCAGACACGTGCTTGAGTTGGTCTCACCAGAGGAACTGAGTCTGAGCCCTCCACGTGCTGTTTCTGCTCTGTTGTCCCGCTGCCAAAACACTGATGACTTCAAGATGCAACAGAGACTGAGATACAATAAGAAGAGAGTGAGAAAAAAATAATAAAGTGGTCAGAATGTAAAATGTTAGCTACTGCTCGCTTCACTACAACCCCGGCGCTCAAAATACACTGGAGACTCACAAATCACTAACACAGTTTTAAAGGCAAAGACAGCCTTCTCCAATGAGACTATTTAAAATGGGCTGCAATGAGCTCAGAGCTATTACATGACTTTATTACTGACGCTACATTTTGTTTGTTTGTTTGGATTGTTTCTGTGTGGCCAAGTCAGAAACAATACTTCTGCTGGGCTGATAGTCTTTTTAACAGTGTATGAACTCAAGATTAGATGCATGATTATTTCTTTAGTCTTGCAGCTGCATTGCACACAGTGTTGATAGTGCTGTTGTGTCATTACCGTTTCTCTAATCTCTAATAATATTTATGCTAACTTCCAAAAACTGAAAATACATTTTTAGAAGTGCTGAAATCATGAAGCTAATTATGCTAAGCTTCGAACACTGGCCCACTATGTACTTGTGTCCCACCCCACGGGGCAGAGGCCAAGAGGCACACACTCTGTGAGTCCCAATGGCCCTGCTATCAGTTGTTGTACCGGGCCACAGACCCGAACAGTCACAGTGGCCAAGTGTGCATGTGAATGTTTGTGTCAATGTTTGCCTGTGTGTATGTGTATATACAGTATCATTTATTTGTGTGTGTCGTCTGGCATTTGAAACAATTGGAGCGCCTGAATGTACTGTTTCCAAAACACAAACAGACTGACAACAGAGTCCTATCAAGTCTATGTGAATTTGTGTCGTCAATGACTCATCAATGCAGCACACACAGCCCATTTTTACTGAAAACACACAGAGACTATAACCTAAGATTTGTGGCGTGAGATGTATTTATTTTTAAATTAAAGCTGTCATTATGAATCACATTCTGATATATTTCATCTTGTATATATCATTTATTTGTTTAATGTAATATTGTAAACAATGGGAAGTGTGATAACTTCAATAAATTAATACTGTATATGAAGCAAAATCCAATAAGTTGCTTTCAGCTTCATTTATGTCTTCTACCTCTTCCTGTTTTCCTCTTGATTCGATGACCAGGCACTGCATCATCTTTTACCATTAGAAAACAATTAACAAACGTATATATTTCTTTATTAATAACAATCTTTGGCTGTGCATATGTTAAAGTCCATTTGATTAATTCTTATTAACCCTTTACGTCTATGTTTACTGTTAGCGTAGGCCTAGAAACCAACAATCATTTCCCTCTATTCGTGCATGCCACCTCTCTCTCTCTTATCTCCTCTCCTTGCACTCGTGCCCTGTCAGCCATGTTGGCTCACACTAAGCAGCAGGACAGTGCCTCTCGGGTCAGTTTCCTGCCAGCTGCTAGGAGATTGATGAATCTGACGGTCCATCGTGGTTCCATTGGGGTCTCATTGGGGCCTGTGTATGGGACAGGCTCTATCGCACACCAAGCAAGCAGAACTAATACCCACGGTCTAGAGGGGAGGAGTGAAGGAGAGACAGATGTGCATAAATACATACAGCAGTTGCATTAAGATAAATAACCAAACAGTATGTAACTAAAACAGGTAAAATGCAAGATTATCTTATAATGTAAAAAGGGCAATTGTAGGAGCAGATAATATAAGAGGTAAATCAATGGCTGTAACATGAAATACAATACAAGGGCAGGCACAAAGACAAACAGATGATATTCTGCAGACCAGACAGAGAAAACAAGATTTATGGGACGTTTCAGTTAAAGGACACATAGACTGTGGGAGACTGAAGACGGCAGTGAATTTGAACTGTCAACTGTTTAGGAACCTTTATTGGTTGCAAAAACATAGTTAGGGCCTATTATTAATGCTAATTACTCCCAAGGTTTTGTTTGTGTGTTTGTTACTAAAAAAGTATTCATCTGATTTGGATGACATTTAAAAAAAAAAACACCAGTAGCCTGTAGGACTATCTGGAATAGTGTGTATGATTCTGTGTTATTGTGAGACTATTTATATTGTCTCCATCTTTACTCTCATCAGTACTGTGTTCATTTAACTCTTTTTTCCTATTGATGTGCAGTCTTTGCTCTGTCATTGTCCTGAAATGGGACACTGGCTGGAGGACAGGATGCCTGAGTGTCTGTCTGTCAGTGTGGGTTTTTGCTGCTGTTGTATATGCATATGTCACCATGCCCAGACAGAGAACAGTTTGTCCTCTCCGGGGACCCGTAGAGTTGCGTCTGTCTGCTCAACCTTGTGACATCACCCTCCAGCAAAACATTAGGATATTTAATCTGCCCTACACATGTTCTTCTGCTGGTACAAGGCAGGTAGTTCAGGCTAATGTGGCTAGCTCGGAAACAAAATACTATATTTGAATTTGGAGATCTCCAAAGTGAGAAAGCTTTCATATATGTATCATAGGTGTTTTAAAAGCTTTGAAATGACCAAAATTGAAATTCTTTAAGGGTCATGCTGCATAAATGTAAAAAAAATATGAAAAATCTATAAAATATTCCACTCAAACAAAACATATGCATTATTAATATATGGTGATGAACATATACAGTTAAAATGTTTCTAAAAATATAATGTGAGTTGATTATCGCTATATTAGTTTTGTTATATTATACAATATTTCTCTTATATGACATAACATGTTCAGTATACTGCAATGACGCATCAAACCAGAACTCTATTAGAAATAATATAAACTCAGAATTAAGCCTTTAACACCACTCATCTGAACTGTAAAAAATAACATTTTGGCACAGTGATGGCTGTTGTTTATATGACTCACTTTGTGGTTACATATCAACATAATGAAATAGTTCTCTGGAAGTGTAGCAATGGAGTCTGGATCAAGAATTGTACTGTATTTCTTTTGTGGCATAAGTGCATTGCCTTGACCTCTAGTTAATAACAATTTTCACCCAGTTAAGCTCCATATACTGGGTTTAACATGAATATTATGTTTCAAAAATCTGTACAAGGGGACAGTGAAGGCAAGGATGACTGGATTAGGTGCTTTTAATGCTCACTTTGCATTTTGTACTGCATGTCTTTAAACCTTCCTGAAACATATGCACAGTAATATTAGCAATATTGTTATGCCAATTTTGATCTGTGCATAACTGACAGATTGAGAAGATTTTTAAGATTTTATGTCAAAACGCTTAAGTATTGAAGGCAGCAGAGAAAAGTGAAGCAGAGGAAACAGGCGTGATAATGATGGTGGGATAGCTTGTGAGGAGCTGGACAACATGGAGACTCAGCGGGGGTTCACATCACAACAATGTGAAAGTTAATGAGAGGCCAGTGCGCACACACACACACATGCACGCATGCACGCACACACGCACACACGTACACAGACACACAAACACTCACACACACAATGGATAGTATTGAGCCAATCTAAATGATTCAAACAAAAAGCAATGTTGGCGTGCAAACAGGGCTTTTAACAAGTCACTGGTGCTGCTATACAACACACACACACTCGGATAACAGTCCTGCAACTCCACGCAGGAAATAAAAAGTTGGGTGAGAAAGTTTTTTAATAGAGACTGCAGAAAACAAAGAAATACCAAAGAAATGTGAGTCAGAAACATAGATGTTTTTTGATAAATGAACTCGGATCAGTGGTTCTTGAACTTTGGTACTGGGACTACAAAATTTTAGTACAGCTAGTTTTGGCACTGTTTAGACTTAGTTAAGCACTGGTTTGGGCCTGATTTGAAGCGCTGGTCTTGATTTAGACTTGATACGTGATAAAGTCCTTCTATTCTTATTTTTTGTTTTTTTTATTTTCCTGCATTAAAATTCTTATTTTTTCCCTTTGTCTAGCCCTGGTTTGTTCTATTGTAGACATGTGCTAGTCTTGATTTAAGAAAATTTATGTTCAATAAAAAGAGTTTAATTGTTTTAAATATATTAAAAAGATATTCTGAGTTGGTACCTCTAGATGGTAATGGGAGAGGGGCATGTCCTTGTATCCAGACATCATTGTGATATAGTGCTGTGTTTGTATGTGCCACTATTATATTCATTATAATTCATGGCTCATCACATGCATGAAGCAGCACACACTGGTACACACAGACACACACCATACCCGGTCACAGTGTGTAGTGTGTGAAGGGTAAAATGACAGCTCACGACAGTGAACAGTGAACAGTGACAGTGAAGGCGCTTCAGAGGGAAATGGCATAATGTCATTAGACTTATTTCATCCATCATTCATTTTAACCTGTCTCTGTGTCACATATATAGAATGGATGAAATCCGTTTTTTAAACCAAGGATTGGTTGGTAAAATCATCTCATATTTAGCTCTACAAAAGTAGTTTTGTATTATTGTTAGGAGGAAACCTACAGTAACACAAGGAGGTCCACCCAGAAGTTGCTTGTAGTGAAGCAGGAGTGCTAACCAAGTTAAATCACAAATAGATAGAGATGGCATTTTTGTTTTGGCAAAGCTCTATCTATCAATATACATATCTGTCATATTTGTCTAGAATGTATTTAGAATCTTGATTTTGCAGTGTGTGCCTTTGATCGTGTTATTATTGCTAGTTCATCCATCCACCGATCAGCAGACAACAGCCATTTAACTGCTGTAATTGTTCACATTTCAAGGGTATAATTAGATAGCCCAAAAAATGCAAATGCATGATGTTGGAGATCAGATAAAGATGTTGACTTGTGTACAGAGTAGTGTCTTTAACTGTGCTGGTATATATTCAAATCCCTTGTAAGATGAACTCAACGCTTCTTCAAGCACATCCACAGAGAAACAGAGAATCTAATTGAATGTGTGGTTAATGGTCCGTTTGTGTAGTATTATATCTCTGTGTAAACCCATTGTCCAGGTTGTTCCCCACCTAAGGCCCATAGTTGCTGTCATAGGCTCCAGAAATATCATTTTATGTCACACTGTAGGACAATGTTTTACCTTTTAATGTCATGTACCAATAATATTGCCCTATCCAGTTTTGGTTTGTTTCCTTTTGGTCAGTGTCTGTCTTGGGTTTCCTCCAGAGCTCTGTCTTAATTGTAGTCCATCTACACCCTGACAATTACAGACAGACTGAGGGATCTTCTCTCATTATGGTGCGCTGACTGGGCGTTGATGCGGCCGCAGGAGTGTGTTTTTTTTCTGCGTGTGGTCAGAGATAGTGTCCATGCCTCTGGGATTCTTTCATGTGGATAATGATGACCACGTCTGTGCAATGTATGTAGGCAAGAGCGCAACAAGCCACATTCACTGCAGTCCCCGCTGAGTTGAAAGGAAGAGTGGAGGTGGTGGATCCATGCTTTTTTTTTGCTTTGTTTTTATATGAAAATATACCAAAAAATCAGCTGAAATCTGAACATATTGTCTTTGTTAAAGGGATTATTTTTTAGACACCGCTAGATGACATTCTCTTGTTATATTACTTAAAAATGCAATATTGATTGGAAATATGTTTTAAGGCCCTCTTTCCAAACATTTGCCACGCCCACATCACTACCACATGAATGAAGGTCATTGTCTCAGCAATCAAGGTTTGTAAAAGTTGCATGAATGAGTCGAAAAACCACTCTCACCCCACCCCTAACCAAACCTGCTGCATCTCCACATTTCCTTGGATGTACCCCTAAACCTGCTGCATCCATACACACACACTGAGCTCTCTTAGCACAAGGACCTCATCCATCAGTCCTGGACACATCTATAGCCTGTCCGTCCTGGGAGTGGATCCCTCTATCATGTGGTTCTCCCTAAGGTTTCTCTTTTAAATGTTTTTTTTTTTTGGAGTTTTTCCTTAAGACAGGGGATGTCCTGGGACAGTCCTTC